>QAOA01002360.1:30414-42038 GCA_003255065.1 Cercis canadensis
TTTTTTTGTTATACCAGGTATTTATTTGGCTTAGCGAATCATGGATCAATTGCAAAATACATGGAAGATGAAGATTATTGCAATTTTAGTTTTTTTTGGGGTTCATGTTTTGCACCATTGTATAATAACAATGGTTTGATGTATATGTGATAATATCAATGTAATAATTGAGATGTATCTTTGTACATTTTGGAATTATTTATAATGTTGAAAGCTTTTTTGCTCTCATGAATCATTAATTCGTAGGTACATATTGTGTTATTTTACTTATTTTCTTTTATATTAATTAAGGGTATTTTTGGAAAAGTTGATTACATTCCTGGGAATATTTTACTTGAACCAAACATGGGAATACAATTTTGTTGGGAATGCACCATAATATTCCCAAGAAAGTTAAGTGATAACCAAATATGGGAATATCAACTTTTCTAGTAATCTCATTCCTAGGAATCCTATTCCCAGAAAAGTAAAGATTCCTAGGCAAGTGGATTGTTGATACCAAACACCACCTAACTTCTTTGACCAAGGCGAAACAAGGATGATAAACACTGGTGCACTGCTGTAACAGTTGTATGCAACAGAGAGAATCAATTTCAACTTGCACTTTCCAGAGACCCAAGGACCAAGCAATACGGAGACCATAAAACAACCCCCACAATTCAGCGAGAGTAATGGAGCATTGACCCACCTTGCACATGAACCTGAAAATAAACGCACCAGAAGCATCTCTAATAAGACCCCCACAAGAAGCAGAGAGAGATGACCCATACATGGACCCATCGGTGTTCAACTTCACCCACGCATCCCTAGGAAAACTCCAAGCAAAAAGCTTAGTTTCCTTTCTGCTAGTTAACCTGTTAAGCTTACAAACTGAAACAACGACGCCAAGCTCCTTAACCCTGGCTAGGATATGGAAGAACATATCCCTTCTTCCTCCTACTGCCCCACTATCAAAGACATAAGCATTCTGGGCTTCCTAGAAAGAGTGAACCGCCACTCCAAAAACTCGAGCCCAATCCTCCAAGCCCTTCCCCCAATCATCCTTCAGGTTAGACATGATCCAATCATGGAGCAGTAAATCAAAGAACCTAGTCCACTTTCTTGGATGGACTAACCGATGCCACAAGATTTTAACTAGCGGATAATCCCTCAAGGCATGCAAGGTGGTTTCCAAATCTTGACCACACCTAGCACAAACCGAGTCCCCAGTTAGGCGCCTGCTATACCTACGAAAGTTAGTAAGGATACTATCATGCCCCACAAGCCATAAGAAAGATCTGATACATTAAGGACCATTCCATCTCCAAATCCTATGGAATAAAACTTGTCTCTCTTCATCTGATTGCTCCACAATACCAAAATACGCAGACTTAAGAGAAAAATTCCCATCATTAGATAGGCTCCAAGCAAGCTAATCTTCTCTTCCATTAGAAGAGGGAGGTTTAATCCATGCTATGGGATCGCAGACCTCTCTAAGGAGTAATTCTTCCAACAAGTGCCAATCCCAGCCACCTGACATAGACATAAACTGAGCCACACTAGCTTCCAGAAGCTCCACCTCTATTTCTCCAGTGATAAAAGGGTGCAAAGATTGGAACTTATTGACAAAGAGTGAGCCTGCCTGCTAGAGAAAGAGTGGCTTTCCAGCTGCTAAGGCATTGCATTACTTTCTCAGTAATATAGTTGAAGGAAGAACGAGAACTTTGCTTATGCATCAAAGGAACTCCAAGATGCTTGCCTAGATCACAAATCACACTTATACCCAAAGAATTAGCAAGCTCTTGACAGCAAGTATGATTAACATTAGACAAAAAACACACCCTCGACTTTGCAATGCTAACTCTCTGACCAAAACTATCACAAAATAGCTTGAGACAACTATTCATGGTCTCTACTTGCTCCAAAGAGGCCTTCCCAAATAGGAAAAGATCATCTGCAAACATAAGATGAGAGAAAGGTGGTCTATTCTTTGAAAGAAAAATTGGCTTCCACAAACCACCATTAATAACAGAATTGATCAGGTGAGACAATCTTTTAACACAAAGCACGAACAAGTACGAAGACAAAGGGTCCCCTTGGCGAATCCCTCTAAAAGGAATGAAATCGTGAGTTTTTGAACCATTCTAAACCACATTTAAAGAAGAGGTAGAGATGCAGTGCCAAATTAGAGAAATGAGCTCCTCCCTAAGCCCTATGTCAACCAACGTCTCTCTAATAAACTCCCAATCTATTTTAATAGACATAAACCCTTTCTTGCCCTTTCTCCTCCTCATACTATGAACTACCTCTTGAGCAATGATAATGTTGTCAAATCCCTGCCTCCTAGAAATGAAACTCCCAAAAATAACACATGCAAGTCATCATGCCCTAGGGCTTTCAACCTTCCCATACTGAAAACCGAAGCTCGAATTTCCTCAAGAGAAAAATTCGCATAGAGAGCACACATATCCCTATCCGATATTTTGGGAAGCACCCCGAAATAAGGAATGGGACAAACACCCCATCATCTTGATATAACTCTTTGAAGTATGAAGCAGCCATATTACACAACTCACATTCATCATAAATCCAGTCCCCATGTTCATTCTTCAAAGCAGCTATTTTATTTCTACGACATCTCATAATAGTATTACCATGAAAATACTTTATATTTATGTCCCCAAACTGTATCCATTTACATCTAGTTTTTTGAGCCCAAAGAAGTTCCTCCTATTTAAGAACCATATCTAAGTCCTTCTATAATTTATCTTGAAGGTCTTCAAGAAACACATTCAGACCCAAGCTCAAACTACTTTGGATACCCATAAATCTATTATAAATCCTCTGCTTCCTCTTCCTAATATGACCAAAAACTTCTCAGTTGCAAGCAGTAGCTTCTTTAGAAAAGTTCTCCACATTCTGCACCCAATTTACATCCCTTTTCCAAGAGCGAGAGACCATAGCAAGGAAATCATCATGAAGAAGCCAAGGTGCCAAGAATTTGAACAGCTTTTCACCCCGATTAATAGGGGTGAAATTATCAAACCGGAACCACAAAGGAGAGTGATCCGATTTGAAGTGAAGGAGGTGAGTAACAACTGTTTCTTCAAAGCAAGATCGCCACTCCATGTTATGCACTACCCTATTCAGCCTTTCAAGTGAAGGAAGGTCCATGGAAACCACCATCTAAGAGACCACAATCATGAATACAATTCCGGAATGCTTTATAATTACTAGACTGAGCTTCCACCCCCTTTGCTTCTCTAAAGGGTGCAAAATGGAGTTGAAGTCACTAGCAACATAACAAAAGAGAGGTGAAAGCGGGCAATAAGATCCTTTAACAAGCTCTTGAACCCCCTGTTACCAGCCCCACGGCAATTCCACACCATCATATTTTGGTTTACAATCATGGATAACCTGATAAAAGGAGAAACCAAAAATCAGCACTCTGAGGGAAAACTCAGATATCACCTCTAGCAATAGAGAAGGAAGCTCCAACATCATCCTTCCTCCCCAAGGTAGAAAGAAACTCTCTGGTATCTGAGACTAACAAGTCTTGCACTGGACTGAAACTACCACCCTTCACAACTACAGGGTCCAGAGGCTTTGGGTTATGGTATCTGAGACTAACAAGTCTTGCACTGGATTGAAACTACCACCTTTCACAACTACAGGGTCCAGAGGCTTTGGGTTTGCTACTTCCGTTACCTTGCTCTCACCATTATCCATGACACGAGAAGCTGGCAGAGTGTCGAGAATGGCAGGTTGCATGGCACGGTGCAACTCCCTTAAGGCATCCTCTTTGGAATGGGGAGCTAACGACTTAAGCACCGCTTAGTACGAAGGGTCATAGTAACTATTACGCGGTATACTTCTTGCCTCTTGATCCACTATTTTGTTTAGAATCTCGCCAACCTTCTCCTTGTCAGAGTTGCTGTTCTTGCTTACCCCAGCTTTCAGACGTGAGAGCCCCGTAACATGTTTTCTAGCATGTATTGCATGAGACCCATGCTTCTTAGCAAGGCCCATAGCCAAGTGTCCCTGTTTAAACCCACTTGTAGCTTTGCCAGAACCAGTGCGCGACAACAGATACGGTTTTGGCCCAGGAACACTTGCACCCACGTGGCCCACTTGCAGATACCCGGTTTCAGTAGTACGTAAATCGTGCATGGGAGTCAACTGAGACACCAACTCCTGACACCCATCAGCATCCGTATTTTTAGCAAGAATCATCTCTAAATGAAGAGTATACTTTTCTTCTATGAATTTGTCCCCGTTAAAGTAAAAGGTAGTCTCTACTGTCTGAGGGTCCAATTCAACCATTTAATTGAACAAGGACAAGGTTCTATAGACATCAAATTCCTGAGGCGTTGGGTGCCACTCGGGAATGAAGGATCCACACTAAAATGATTCACCGTGTTTTAATGGCACACGCCAAAATTATTTCGGCGTTTTTCACCTTTTTAAAAAAAGTTATCAGTGACTTTTGACATTTTAGTATATTTTATTTAAAATTTCAGCATTTTTTACAGCACACACGGTTATTATTTTAGCGTTTTTTATTTAAATTGCTTTAATATTTCAATGTTGCACCTGTTATTTTTAAAGAAACACTTATTGCAGGAAAAGAAATGCCCTAAAAAAAAGAAAAGACATTCTGAATAATCAGACAGGAATTATTTCATTCATCAAACGGAAATTTAACCAAAGTAAGTTACATTAAAGACACTCAACAAACTCACATTAATGCATACTCTGAAATGATTCTACATATCTTCAATTCCCGTCATGGTTGTGCTATTGAACTTGCTTTTTTTACTTTTATGGTAAAAATAGTGCCAAAAAATCACTTTTCCTGTAATGAGATATATACTTAAATAACTATTAGCCAGAGCTTAAATAATACACACAGATGCAGCTAGCCATAGCATTTTGAAACCGAAATCATGAACCTTTCTTTCTTCCTTTCTTTGAGATGATGAACCTTTCTTCTCAAGAGAGCTCGAAAAAACTTTTGTTTTCTTTTGTTTCAATTGAAGATGAGTATTTGACTCAAAACGCAACATCAACATCGGGCCCCACCGACATAAAATCCACAGATCCAACTGCAGAGATATTTATCTGATCTTTATGACATAAATTATATCTAGGAAGGCCAGACACTAATGTGTATATTTAAAAATAATTGAAGAAAGGTAATGGGAAGATATTGAAAGTGAGATAGGGGCTGATTGATTTTAATATTATAATTTTAAAATTTATTTTTATATTTATAATAGTTTTAAATTTATTTATTTTAATATTATATTTTTTAAAAAATAAAAAAATTTGTAAAATAGACCCACCAACACGTTGTGTGTCAATCAACATGTCCTTATCAAACATGTCATTTGACACATGATGTGTCCTCATTTACATCATAAAAAAGTCAAACACGCCTAAGGGTGAATTTTTTTTACGGCATGTCTATCTTACATTTCAATTGATTTGAAATTGCAAGAGAAAAAGAAATAACAAAAGCTTCTTTTTGACTTTAGGAGATAAGCACAAAGCAAACCATTAAATGGGACATGTCATATGTCAGATGGCATATTCAGTGGGGATAAACCAGTTGACACAGTTTCCTGGTGAGTCACTATATCTGGACCGGGACCCTGTTTCAGATCATTCCTGTTTCTGACTCAGATATTTTCCTTGTGGACCGTTGAATCTGTGACGGGACAGTTTCCTGGTGAGTCATTATATTTGGACCGAGACCCTGTTTCTGTCTCGGATATTTTTCTTGTTTTTCCCTGTAACTGGGATGGGACTGTTTCCTGGTGAGTCACTATATCTGGACCGGGACCCTGTTTCTGTCTCGGATATTTTTCTTTGGGAAAAGTTTTAAAAACTCCCTTCAACTATGCTCTTGTTGCACTTTACCCCTCATGCTTTAAAAACGTAGGAAAGACCTCCTTGAACTTTCAAAATGTGCACTTTACCCCCCAACCCTGACGTCCTTCCATTAATGTGCGCATAATGTGATTAATCTGGGCCATAGTGTAATTTTATAAGGGTATAAATGAAAATAAATTTATAAAAAGTAGGCTTAATTGCAATTTTAGTCCCTCTATTTTAACCACTTGAACATTTTGGTCCTCCTTTTTTAAAAATGAACTATCGAGTCCCTCTATATTCATAAAATATACAATTTTAGTCCATTTATCTTTAAGTCAAAATTCCTAAGTTTTTTTCAAGGTGTAAAATTCTTTGATTCNTCCTAAGTTTATTTCAAGGTGTAAAATTCTTTGATTCATAATCTCACCGTTCAGATTGAAGGGCTACATCTTATGAACTTACTCACTAAATTTTAGCTCGATCTAACGGTGGGACTCAGCCCAAAATACCAAAATCATAATTTTTCATCTAATCGCAAAATTTAGACTTTTTTACCGTTCGATCGAGCTGAAATTTAATTGAGAGATTCACAAGACGTTGCTCTTCAATCTGAACGGTAGGATTATAAATCAGAGAAATTTACACCTTAAAATAAACCTAAGAATTTTGACTTAAAGATAAATGGATTAAACTTGTACATTTTATGAATATAGAGGGACTCAATAGTTTATTTTTAAAGAAGGGGGACCAAAATGTTCAAGTGGTTAAAATAGGAGGACCAAAATTGTAATTAAGCCTAAAAAGTAAGATTAAAAAGTAATATTTAAAGAGTTTTGGGGTCAATGTTCAAGTGGTTAAAATAGGAGGACCAAAATTGTAATTAAGCCTATACTTTATTGTAATTTGAAATACATTAAAAAATAATATATTTTATGTCATGATTTTTGTTTTCATTTAATCTAATTGGATAAACATTTGCTCCTATCGACTGACAAGCGACAAATCAACTTGCCTACATATTTATTTGATCTTTATTCCGTAAAATATATTTTTTAGCAAACCCACACAAGAAAGTGTAATGGGAAGATAATGCTTCTTTAGAGGAAAAAAGATTATTAAGATTAGTATACTCTATTCAAAATTGCATTACTAAGAAAGACTGAAGATATTTGTAAATTATGGAAATTAAAAACTATTAGCAAAAATTTTATCATATTTTTTATCATTAAATAAATAGAGTTAAATTTTTTAATTGAAGATATGTAAATATAAAATTTAAACCTAAAATCTTAATTAATCTCTTTTACTGATATAATATTTGAATTACATGGATAAGAGTCATGTGATTGATGTGTGATAGAGAAAGGTGGATTAAAACACTCAACAACTTACAACAATTAAAGGGAAATAATATCTTCGTGTAAAGATCGCATGATGTGGTTAGTTGAGCTAATGAGCCATAAAGTATTTGCTTAAGAAAATCAAGACAAGGTGACACTTTCCTCCGAACACTTATAGTCACTGTATTGAAAGGTCATGTTCATGTACATATCATGTAAGGTACTTTCACTTAAATATTATTCTTTTTAAATTTATTTACAAAATATAATACTTTTAATTTATTTATTTTAATATTAAACTTTTGAAAAAATTAACAAATTGAAAAAAGAACAAAGGCAGAAGTGGCGGGACCCACCAGACACGCCAATGGACTCACGCGTGTCCACGTGGGACACTCCAATGAGCCCAAGGCGTATCCCCTACATCTGACAAAAGCAGATTCTAGTTATTTTTGCCTTGCATCTTTGTCTTTACACACGACAATAGGCAAAGCTTATATTGACCATTTGATCATTTGACTTTTTCTAAAAAATTAGCAAAAACACACAAGTGTAGGAGTGTGTGGGGACAGTAGGACACGCCCTAGGTCCACTGGCATGTCTCACGTGGACACCCCATAGGCCCACTGTTGTGTCTGGTAGGACTCACTTACTTTGATTTTATTTTTTTAATTTTTAATTTTTTAAAAGTGTAATATTAAGATAAATAAGTTAAAATTTGTTATAATTGTGTAAATAAGTTTAAAAAATATAATTTTTAGGTCAAAGGTCTCATATCATAGCCTTTCTTTGGTGCAATAAGTAGCTTTTTCTATTCAATTTGTTATGTGAGGGGAAAAAATGGCAAATATTGTTAAGCTGGAAATTGATGTGTGTCAAGAATTGATTCAACTTAAAAGTTTAAGTTATTAGATGAAGGTCCAAGAATAATTTTATATTTAACAAGCTCTAGTATGTGAAGTCTTTTGGGCTTGAAGTGTGGACAAAATATATGTCAATTTATACCATGTGCTGAAATTTTAATTTAACTGAGAAAGTAAAGGCGGTAAAATTCGATTTCTTAACCATTTAATCAAAGATGTTCTGATATTATGTCAAAAACCAATTTAATCTAAAAACTTAAGCTATTAAATAAAGATTTAAAAATAATTTTATATCTAACAATGTGCACATCAATGCTTCTGCTAAGCAGTACGTTCCATGAAATGTTGTGTGGTCTAATGCTTCCCCTAGAATTATAAAGAGTATTGATTTGCATGAAGGTGACTGGGGCAAGGTTGGCTTTATCGTAGTGTGGAATTATATCAGGTAATAGATCAATATCATAAACAATACAAGTCACGCAAACTATCGTATTTAAAATTATACTTGGTCTTAATTTTTGGTTAAACGTATATAATGATCTTACTTACTTATCTCATAGATTGATTATTTATTTAATTATTTATTTATTACCCATGATCTCATAGATGGATTTGGGATAGGCATATATCATAAACGTTTATCACACACACTATCATATTTAAAAATATATTTTGCCTTAATTTTTGGTTCAACGTATATGATAATCTTACTTATCTCACAGATTCTTTATTTATTTATTTATTTTCCCATGATCTCATAGATTGATTCGGTACAGGAATATATCATAAAAGTCATCGATTGGGCAAAGTTACATAAATAATACATATTGTCAAATTATTTACACAAATGAAATAGTTTTCAAACTATTTACCTAAAAAGGGCACTTCTAAATATTTTATTAATTTTTTAACAAAAGTTAAACGTAAAAAAAGTCAGCAGTAAACACATTTTAAAGATAAAGCGTGTTCCCATAGAACACGCTTTATAGATAAAGCGTGTTCCCAAAAAACACGCTTTTAAAGGTAAAGCGTGTTCCTTGTGAACACGCTTTTAAAGGTAAAGTCTGTTCCTTTGGAACACACTTTATCTCTAAAACATGTTTACAAAGAACACATTTTATCTATAAAGCATGTTTCAAATGAACACATTTTACCTATAAAACGTGTTTATTGCCTGACTTTTTTTATATTTATTTTCGTTAAAATATTTAAAAGTGCCCATTTTAGGTAAATAGTTTAGAAACTACCTCATTTGTGTAAATAGTTTAGCAATGTGTATTATTTGTATAACTTTGCCCATCGATTGATTAGCCTAATAGTATTTATTCTAATTTTATAAAAACTAGGCTATTTAGTTGACTTTGTTTCAGAAGAGACGAGACATCCATATATACTAAATCAATTCTTGAAAGATATGCCAAGAAATATTTTGTTTTAAAGATTGAAGATTCTCTTTCCCTTTCAATATGCATGATACTGATGGATTAAGAGAGTACTATGTTACACCTCTTGACAATTAAAATTTGTTTGTTGGTTTTGCAGAGGTTTAATTGATTTTTTAGAGTATTAACTACCAGTTAAAAGTTAAAAAAAAAAAATGTAAATAATTACAAATTTAACTAGAAGTGTTCTAAATTTGCAAAGCTGCCTAAGTTCATTAAACAAAAGCCAAGCAAGGAAAAAAAGGCAGGTGGGTGTGAAACCCCTTTTTTTGGGTGTGTTAAGGTGAAGAAGATGCTTCTATTTTTTGTTTTCTTTTTTTCTTTTAATTTTTGCTCAAGCCCTTTTTTCTATTAAAAAAAACGTAGCATTAAAGATAGGTTTGAAGGATGAGAGGGCTCAAATATAAATCTCAATGTTAGAAAAAAAAAATGAAGCTCTGTATATAAGACAACAACCAAAAAAAAAATCAAGTTCACCATTTGCTAAAAAAAATCTTGAAGTATTAGATTTTTATAGAACTCAGTAATTAATGATATCACGTGTGATATTTACCATTTATTTATGGACGGCTGTTTGGGTATTGAGAGTATTTTATACATTTTTATAATTTAAAAAAGTTTTTTTGTAATTTTTTTTTTTTGAATTTTAGAGATAAACAGTACATATCTTATAGTTAAATATTTTTTTTAATAATTAAAATTAATTTTTTTTATATTAACAATTCTCATATTATCACATTAAAAAAATACCACATACTTAAAATAAAAATGGAAAATAATGATGCTGAAAGGTCTTGTCAACAGACAAGGATGAGATGAATAAATATAAATGGACAAGGACTGGGTTCGGGGGCACGTGGACTTCAATTGTAAAGTCAGTTCTAAGTACAAGCCAATTACTGTTCTGGGAGACTCACGTAGATCATCTACGTACAAAAGAAACGAAAAATACTTATGGCGTTATAAGATCGTCGTTATCTTATGTTGCCATCTTATGTTGGAAGTGTTTTTGTAAGATCGTTGTCATGAAACAATAATTGAACTTGTTTCTGTTTTAAATTTATGCTTTTCAGAAAAAACTCTAATTACTTGGTTCTCAAAAACTACTTCTGTTGCCACATGAAGGCAATTTTAGTTTCTAGCCAAACAATAAAAAATGCAGAAAAGATCATGTAGATGTAGATGCCAAAAGATGCTTTAAAGATGTATAGAATATTGGCTAAGCAAATTCCAAGTAGACTTGGTTAAGTTTAAATTTTGCTAATTGTGTGAGTATTTTGATTATATGGTGACACGAAAGTTCAAATCTCTAACTATATTTAAAATCTAAATTACTCAAATACCTCTTCTTCAGATCACATCTAGTGACTTAAATTGTGTGAATATGAGTAGCTTTACTCCAAAATTACAGCTCCTTTTTTTCATGCTATGAATGTGACGGTGTAACTATCCGGCATTTCCGTAGGCTACTAACCAATCAGTGCCTTCTTGTCTAAAGGATATCCCCTGGATGCATGGTAACCCAGCTAGCATGAGTCTAGCCTCTCGCTTTTACGTGTTCCCTGGCTCCTAAACCTGCCCACATGTTACTATCCCTTTCTATCCTAATTGTGTTGTCCCCTCCAATGCTTAGTTGGGGAAGAAAGATGGTGGTGCTGGGCTCCTACTGTATAAGAAAGTCTATCCACCACACTATGTGGTNAAAAAAAAAAAAAAAAAAAAAAAAAAAAAAAAAAGAAAAGAACTCTTGTTAGTTGACAGCAACTCACGTGTCTCAACAACTTCTTTATATAAGATGCTCATATACGAAGGATGACTCAACTTGAGCTTCTAGGAATCTATACCCTTTTCTAAATTAGTGAAATTGTCCATAAGTATTGAGAATCATATCTTAATCAATGGCTCATCTTGATCAGCTAGAGGCTAAGATAGAACTCAAATCACCTGCTGAAAAGTTCTACAAGCTCTTCAAGAGCGAAAACCACAACATTCCGACGGCTTCCTCTGACAAGGTGCAATCAATTGAGGTGCATGAAGGTGACTGGGAGACTGCTGGCTCTGTCAAGCTTTGGAACTATACCATAGGTATATAACTATACATAGAAACATCCATATCTTTAAGT
>QAOA01002360.1:42066-69713 GCA_003255065.1 Cercis canadensis
CCCCCCTCCCCCCTCTCTGAATGCTTAACCATTCTTATTTTATCCCCTATGTTCTGATCATACTTTTATCTGTACATAGTACATACATACACATTAGAGTTGAATTTCATTTGTTTGCTCGATATAGGTATTGGATTCTTCAACTGTATCATTTGTGTTGTAATATCCAAGATAGTTATATGTTTATAGCTTAGTGCTTTGTCAAAGAGGTTTTTAGTTTAGATCTTATTGCAAATTGGTGGAGCGAAATCTGAGAAAGTAGAATAGGTTATCTCTTATTATCTAATACATATATATAGACACACATACACATTTGTTTTATATGTAGTCATTTAACTTTTAATATATAGAAGACTTAAATATCTTTTNCTTAAATACCTTTTGTATTCTTGAATTATTTTTCAAATGTCACTTTAGTCATTAATTTATTTTTAGTGTCATTTTAGTTCTCAAATAATCACTCTATCTGTCAAATCAGTATTTTAAGTGATTATTTTTTGTGCTACAAAGGACTTATTTGGCAAATAATGTGATTATTCGAGGATTAAAGTGACATAAAAAATAAATTAAGGACTAAATTAACATTTAAAAAATAATTCAATGACAAAAAATGTATTTTACTCTATATAAAAAAAAACACACGCACACACTATTCGAGCATGAATAATTTGCAATTCCTTATTCATTGGGGCATAAATCTTTTGTAAATTATTTCATATCTACCTTACCTTCTTCCCCTCTCCTTTGAAATGGCTAATACCGTAGCAAGTTGTTTTTGAATATGTATATATTTCTCCTGAAATTGCAGATGGGAAAGCAGAGATATATAAGGAAAGAACTGAGGTAGATGAAGCAAATAAGACGGTAACTTTTGTGGCAATAGAAGGGCATGTTTTGGACTTGTACAAGACCTTCAAGGTGATCACCAAGGTTGAGAGTGGATGGGCTAAAATAACCTTGGAATATGAGAAGCTCAATGAGGAAGTCCCAGCTCCAAACAACTACCTGCAGTTGGCGACTAATATCTGGAAAGACATTGATGCACATCTAGTCTAGGGTTAGTCAATTGCATGGGTTTGTTTGTGCAATTTGGAGCCTTGTGGTGGTGAGGTCGATGCATAGTGACCGTGTTCTATAATGCGAAATAAATAAGAGGAATAATGAGAATTATACACCAGGATTATATAGGTGTATACGACCTAAGTTATATAATATTAAAGTTTCAATATGGTATTGTAAAAGTTTAAGTAGGCCTAATATCTTATGTAGGCCTGATATCAAGTACTGTGTGTTGTGTAAGTAGTTTGTAATATAGCATGATTCATAATAAAGCATCTTTTAATATATTATAAGAAAATTTGTGTTTACTCATGAAAATTTCTCACAGACAACAAGTCCATCAGAAAAAAGCTTACATTTCTTGATTTTTTTCATGGAATGTTGTTGTTGATATTTTCTCACGGATTTTGTCACAGAACTCAAAGGTTGTGAGAAACGTCCATGAGAAACTCTGTGAGAAATGAAGTCTCAACTGTCTCCATAAATGCTTTAGTTTTCTCACGGATCCTCCCCATGAGAAAATTCAAGGTTTCTCCTGAACTTTCTCATGGCCTAGTTTTGAGAGAAAGTCCATGAGAAAAATGGAGCGCACCGTTTTACTTGAAATTTGAATTCTAGGGTTTTTTTCACACAAACAAATTCTATGAGAAAGTCTGTGAGAAAACATGCATTTCTTCTTTCTCCTACAGCCATAGCCTCCATTTTCAGAAAACCTCCATTTCTTCTCTCCTTTGTGCTCTCTCTTTCCCCAAGCATTTGTCAACTATTTTTCCTCCCTGAAGTTAGGTTTTGTGGCGCAGGACT
This sequence comes from Cercis canadensis, assembly GCA_003255065.1. Taxonomy (NCBI): domain Eukaryota; kingdom Viridiplantae; phylum Streptophyta; class Magnoliopsida; order Fabales; family Fabaceae; genus Cercis; species Cercis canadensis. Next base: position 43,930 of record QAOA01002360.1, read on the forward strand.
TCATCTTCCAGCTAGCAGTTTAGTTTTCTGATTACTAGCTCTTTGAGGTAGGTTCCACTATCCGATTTTCTCTATAATTTTTTATGGATTTTCTATGAGAAATTAGTAGGATGACTAGTGATATGATCAAAGATTTGAAACTTAAGATTGTCAAATATAGTTAAGAGATGCTTAGTAATGGAGATAAAGTTACAATTATGAAATTGTAATGATTATAGCTAGTCTTGGTTTAAAATTGAAGAGAGGTATAACTAGTTATATTACAATTCTATGGAATTGTTTTGTGAAATTAATTGAAATTCTAGTTTTATAATCTGTTATGATTAGGTCTAGGGTTTTCTTATATTATTGATGTGGAGTAATTGTAGAATTTTTTTGAATTTTTTGAATCGTATAGAATTCATTTTCTAATTTTTTTCTGTTGTTGTGTAATTTTTACTTATACAGATAGTTAATTTTAAGTTATGGAATGAATGGTTTTGATGTGAATGAGTTCATGTGTAATTGTATGAAAATTTTAATTCCTAGACTGTTCAAGTTCTAAGGGAGACTCTTCTAAATTTTTGGTTTAGGGATTTAGTGTTTAGGGTTAGGATTTGAGATTTAGGTTATGTTAATTTAGGGTTTAAGATTTAAGGGATCAAGGGCTAGGGTTTAGGGTTAAGGTTAGTGTTTAAGGTTTAAGGGGTCAATGGTTAGGGTTTATGTTAGGGTTTAGGGTTTAGAATGTAAGGAGTCTAGGATTAGGGTTGGGGTTGGGGTTAGGGTTAAGATTTAAGGTTTAAGTTTAGAGTTTAGAATGTAAGGTGTCTAGGGTTAGGGTTTGGGTTATGAAAATTTAAGGCAAGTGATTTTATTGTATACATAATTGCTTTGGCAATATTGTTTTTATATGACAAATCGATATCAGACGATTGTGGGCAGTCATCTCTAGCATTTGAGCCCTCAAGGTGGGGCAAGGGCAAGGCTGTGGCTCAACCTTGTCCTTGTTTATGCCGACCCCTATATCAAGCTAGGATGTCTATTGTGCATCATGAAAAAAATTATTGAACCTATGTCCATTAGCCATACTTTTTTAGAGATTGGAAATTTTTTAATTTGACACTATTATAGTTCAATTAAAATTAATTGTATAAAATTAAATTGAAGAATTTTTAATTTGTTAATAATTTTGTAGAATTGAGTTAGGACTTTTTACTTTTTTTTTTTTTTTTTTAACATTGGGGTTGACTTTTAATAAGTACAAATTTTTCTTTCAAAATTTATATTAAATATTTTATTGCCTATAAGAGAGTAAAAGTGTGAGCCCCACTACTACCACACTTATTGCAACTTGAGTGATTCATCTAAGATGATGTTATTTAACCTTATTTTTGCATGAGGTAAGTTAAAGGCCCCTATTAAAAAATATAAAAATACTTAAAAGAAGATGTGTGCTCTGTTTGGTTAGAGTAGTGTTATCCCTTACTCAGTGATTTTAATGTTATTACAAAGATTTAAAAAATTTGAGTTACTCAATATGTGATAAAACACATAATTTCTTATAAGATGCAAGACCAACATAATATTGAAAAACATGTCAAAAAATTTAACTTTTGTCCAAAAATTATGTGTATTTTTTTATCTTATGTATTTTTTATATTTTATAAAAAATTATGTGTGTTTATTATATATTGAGTGATTTAATTTTTTAAAATATTTACAATAATATTAAAATTATTAGATTCTACCAAAATTATTCTTATTATGTGGGATAATGCTACCCTAAAATAGCTCAATATAGCCTAGCAATCACTCTAAAAGAATGGGACAAGAGTACGTGTGATTATTATTTTTTTTTTTTGATACGAAACAGGAGAAAAACAGAACCTACACCAGGAAGGTGCGACCCACCAAGGGACCTTCTACATCCTCAACAAGCATTCTACTACACTCAGGAGGAGGATCCAGAACCTCCTTCAAACCCTGTCTAAAGCTATAAGCCCAATTTGCTAACCAGTGGGCAACTCTGTTCGTCTCTCGGTAAGCATGCACTATCCTGAATTTACTATTATCCCTCAGCAAAGGTCGAATGGCAGAGACAAAGGGAGCACACGGGTGAGAGTCGGGGCAGCCCTCCGACATCAGTTGGACAGCATTTTGTGAATCAGTTTCAACTACCACCCGACTGAGACCCACGTGTGATTATTTCACTTGGGAAAAGTATGAAATTTAATTGAATGTGGGGTACAAGTGTGAGTTTCACAGTATAAGAGGCATGGAAAAATGTAAAAATTGTAACAAGTAACGCAGGTTCTGTCGGTTTCGGTTACCGATGGGTGGAAAATTTTTCTACCGGCACCAACCGTAAAAACTGATTTTTTTTCATAGAATTCAATCCGTTATTAACTGTTCAACCAAACCGAACCGCCCGGTTCATTTTTTTAGCATCGGTTGATTTTTTTTGGTTCTTAGAACTCACCCCTAGTCTCAAGTCATTCAAAACTACACCATACTCATTATTCGATGCCGAAAACAATTAATTTGAGCCATCAGCAAACTGGAAATGAAACAATAAGGGGCATGCATGCATCTTCCTGCAACTTTTGTTTTGGTAATTTTTTGGGGACAGGTTGGTAACTTGGTATCCTTTTGAGGGGGTGTGGAGGTGTCCCTACATTTAGTCCAAGGCACAAGGGTTTTAACACCCTTGGTTAAGGCCTCGTCCACCCCAACCTAGCAGAGGGAGTCGAATGCCTAACCTATTCATGACCCTTCACTCAATAATTTAAAATTTTAAGCTAAAACGGTTTTTGATAGCGTGTTAAAGTTTCTTTGACTGTGGGATCAAAAGATTAATCCCTATTATACATACTTTTTAAATTAAATTATAATTTTAATACAAAATATAAACAGATTTATACTTTGGTCATACTTCAAATCCAAAACATTTATATGCAAGATATAAAATCATCTTTTTTTTGGTTACATATATAAAATCTTTTTTAAACATTCACATAAAGTCTTAATCTACTACCTTACCATCCTGCTATTTCATTGGTGGTTTATGCAAGCAAGTTTAGATTATATGCGGAGTTCGATAACCAAGAAAGTCCTTAATCCTTATTCATAAAACAAAGAAAGTTTTTATCATGTATTAGAGAGGCGTGTGATACATTTTTAATATGGCAATATGATAATTATTAATGTAAAAATATTTAATCTTAGTAATTTATTTTTAATAAAAAAAAAAAGTCTAAAAATCCCTTCAACTATAGGGTATATGCCATTTATACTAAAACTAAAGAAAGTTACAAAAAATCTCATTGAACTATGAAAATGTGTAAAATACCCTCAAGACCAAAACAGCTATCTAGAAATGGGCAGCAAACATCATGTACATGACACGTGATGTGATTAATCACTAATTATGAGTCATAATATAATTTATAGGGGTATAAATAAATTTAAATTTATAACATCAAGGCCAAATAGTAATATTCAAAATATTTTAGGTTCAAACGATAATATTCAAATTTTATCATCTTCAACCTTCCACAAGTAGACTAGCAGCAGCGTCGTCACTACCACATCCATGATTACCTTTTTCATCAGTTAAAAGCAAAGGTTTTTTGCCCAAATATTCAAACCCAACAAGTTAACAACTCAGTTACAGAAAGGCACCCAATTAATCCCTCTAGAGGCCTTTGGTCATGGATCGAAGGCAAGGGATTTTGAGAGCAAAAACAGAGAGGAAGAAGGGGATATCTTGGCGGCGAATCGACCCCATGAATTCTTTTTGAGCCTCTGAATCTGATTTCCTTAACTATGTTTTTGAAATATTTGTCCATTGCTTTGGATGGTGTTGGATCTACTGCGACTTTGCTTTGTCACATGGGTGCTCTTGCTGTTGACGATGGAAGAAAAAGATGCATCAAGGTGTTCTCTCTGTTGGTGGTGGTGGGGGGCTGGTGGCGGTTGCTCTGTTGCTGCTATCGTTGGTGCCGGTGTTTGTGACGGTGACTATGAGAGAAGAGAGTGAGGGTGAGAGACAGAGAAATGAGGGAAAGGTAATTAGTGATTAATTAATATTTTTTTAATTTTTTTTAGGTTAATTAGTGATTATTTTTTGAATTACTTAGTAATTAATGATATCACATGTGATATTTTTCGTCTATTTATAGATGGTTGTTTGGGTCTTGAGGATATTTTACATGTTTTTATAGTTTAAGGAAGTCTTTTGTAATTTTTTTTTGTTTTAAAAATAAACTGTAATATTTTATAGTTAAATGTATTTTTTAAGATTTTTTTTAATAATTAAAATTAATTATTTTTTATACCAATAATTATCTTATTATCACATTAAGAAAATATTATATACCTAAAATAAAAATAGAGAATAATGATGCAAAAAAGTCTTGTCAACAGATAAGGATGAGATGAATAAGTATAAATGGACAAGGACTGGGTTCGGTCATTTCGGAAACTCTGTGAAAAGCGCTTTGGTAAAAATAATTGTTATAAAGAGACAGTTTAACTAGCTAGTTATTGTTTTAAACAACTGTTTTTCAGCAAAAACTTCAAAATTTTCCTTTACATTCATAGATCTAAAACTGCTTCTGCTGTTACACGAAAGTAATTTTAGTTTTGAGCCAAACATCATTAGAAATGCAAAAAAGTGTTTGGTGGAGCTACTCTTATTTGCTGCAGCGCATGAATTAATTGAGCATAGCGGTTCCACAGCTCAAATTGACAAATTGGTAAATAGGAATAAATGGAGATAGTTGGCAATAACTCACATGTGGTTCCCTTTTTTTCATGCTATGAATGTGTCGGTGTAACTTTCCCTTTCTAGCCTAATTGTGTTGTCCCCTCCAATGCTTTAGTTGGGGAAGAAAGATGGTGGTGCTGGGCTCCTACTGTATAAGAAAGTCTATCCACCACACTATGTGGTTCACAATCTGAATCGTTAAAAAAAAAAAAAACTCTTTCTAGTTGACAGCAACTCACATGCCACAACGACTTGTTTATATAAGATGCTCATATACGAAGGATGACTCAACTTGAGCTTCTAGGGATCTATACCCTTTTCTAAATTAGTGAAATTGTCCATAAGTATTGAGAATCATATCTTAATCAATGGCTCATTTTGATAAGTTAGAGGCTAAGATAGAACTCAAATCACCTGCTGAAAGTTCTACAAGCTCCTCAAGAGCGAAAACCACCACATTCCGACGGCTTCCTCTGACAAGGTGAAGTCAATTTAGGTGCATGAAGGTGACTGGGAGACTGCTGGCTCTGTCAAGCTTTGGAACTATACCATAGGTATATAACTATACATAGAAACATCCATATCTTTAAGTTTTNAGCTAGAGGCTAAGATAGAACTCAAATCACCTGCTGAAAAGTTCTACAAGCTCCTCAAGAGCGAAAACCACCACATTCCGACGGCTTCCTCTGACAAGGTGAAGTCAATTGAGGTGCATGAAGGTGACTGGGAGACTGCTGGCTCTGTCAAGCTTTGGAACTATATCATAGGTATATAACTATACATAGAAACATCCATATCTTTAAGTTTTACTTGTATTCTTACGAAATATATGTTAGATGCCCTCAAAATTCTAATGTTTCTACCACCCCCACCCTGAATTCTTAATCATACTTTTATCTTTACATAGTACATACATACATGTATACACATTAGAGTAGAATTTCATTTGTTTGCTCGATATAGGTATTGGATTCTTCAATTGTATCATTTGTCTCTAGGGTAATATCCAAGATAGTTATATGTTTATAGTTAAGTGCTTCGTCAAAGAGGTTTTTAGTTTAGATCTTATTGCAAATTGGTGGAGCGAAATCTGAGAAAGTAGAATAGGTTATCTCTTATTATCATATATATATATATATAGACACATTTATTTTACATGTAGTCATTTAACTTACAATATATAGAAGAGTTAAATAGAATTATTTTTTAAATATCACTTTAGTCATTAATTTATTTTATATTTTATTTTAGTCCTTAAATAATCACTCTGCCTGCCAGATTAGTGTTTTAAGTATTCATTTTTTGTGTTGCAAAGCACTGATTTGACGGGTAATGTAATTATTCAAGGATTAAAGTGACACAAAAAATAAATCAAAGACTAAATTAACATTCAATAAATAATTTAAAAACAAAAACTGTAATTTACCCTATATAAAAAAAACACACTATTCGAGCATGAATAATTTGCAATTCCATATTTATTGGGGCATAAATCTTTTGTAAATTATTTCATATCTACCTTACCTTCTCCTCTCCTTTGAAATGGCTAATACCGTAGCAAGTTGTTTTTGAATATATATATATATATATATTTCTCCTGAAATTGCAGATGGGAAAGCAGAGATATTTAAGGAAAGAATTGAGGTAGATGAAGCAAATAAGACGTTAACTTTTGTGGCAATAGAAGGGCATGTTTTGGACTTATACAAGACCTACAAGGTGATCATCAAGGTTGAGAGTGGATTGGCTAAAATAACCTTGGAATATGAGAAGCTCAATGAGGAAGTCCCAGCTCCAAACAACTACCTGCCGTGGGTGACTAATATGTTGAAAGACATTGATGCACATGCAATCAAGGGTTAATCAATTGAATAAATGGGTTGCAACACATATTTATATAATTAGTGATTTGGAGTGTTGTGTTTGTGAGATCCATGAATGATGATCGCGTTTCATTATGCGATATAAATAAATGGAGTAATGATAATTGCACGCTATTATGATATTGGTTTATGCCATCTGAGTTACTATATTAAAGTTTCAAAATGGTCTTGTAAAAGTTTGAGTGGGATTGATGAGTAGTTTGTAATAGCATTACCCATAATAAAGCATAATTTAGTACTTTGGGTGATATGTATGCAAGAACATAGCATCATGATATCCAAAATTTACACACAACGAATTTAATTGCCTTATAACTTTCAAGAAATAGTGTAACTGACTTTTCTATTTTAATTTTTACCAAGGAGAAAGAGAAAAGTAACCAGGCTTATCTCTACCTTAATTTTTTCTTGATAATTGCATGTCTCTTCTGTTTGATCAGGCATCCTGCTTAATATAGTTTGAGGCTTGAACCAGTGTCAACAACTAACGTAATCGTTCAATATAAAATTCCTTGGTTTGTAAACTTAATTTAAATTCTGAAGACACACGTGTTAATATAAACTCCCAATATTACAATATATCTAACAGTAGCCAACCAATGAAAATGTAAGCACTATGCTATCACCCCTTTAGAGGGGATATAGCGCTACACCATATCAGTTGGATAGGATTTAGTGAGACTTATAATGTAATTTTAGTGTTATTGCGAAGATATCAAAAAATTGAGTTACCTAGTATGTGCTAGAACACACAGTTTCTCATAAATACAAGAACGGTATAATATAAGAAAATATGTCAAAAAGTAAATTTAAACAAAGTTGTTTACTAGTATATTTTTTTTAATGGAGATTCTATGATACTACATGAGTATGTCATACTACACTGACGTGTTNTAAAATTATGGTCAAATTATCAAAAAAAATAAATAAATAAATAAAATATTACACTAGTGCAGTTGATATAATGAGAGTTTCTATACTATTCATATTCTCTCACCTTAACTAAAATAATATAGCATGACATCAGATAACATGTAAAGGAAATTCCTGAGTAAGTTAGCTTGGCACAATGTGATATTAGGTTGCGTGAGAATAAGATTACTACTTGTAAAACACAATGCATTGACATTTTGTGTAGTATAGAGGCTCATCAGAACAAGCTATTTATTAGATCTAGTGCCTTGTTTGTGATATAAAAAAAGTACCTAATAATAAAGGAAGAAACATTATTTTCAGCTGAAAAAATTCCAAAATTTTGTTGAACAATAGTCCCATCATTTTAGTTGAAACGAAAGGAATATTGGTTGTATCTGAATCCCACAAAAATATATATTTTGTTGAGACAGGTTAGTACATCAATGCAGTTTACAACCATCATTATTACATGCTTTGATTTTTAAGTTGAACAATAAATAAGTGGTTCATAATGAACAGACAAACTATTAACTTCATCTCGTAATCTGCACCAAACTCTGGACATTAAAAACAAAAAGAGAAGAAAGAAAGAAAATAGTTAGCAGAATTGCAGATAGCCAGATACAGTGTCCCAGTCTTAGGTCCTCGTCTCCAGTCCCACCAAATTAAATATGATATGTTTCACTAGTTTTCTTTTGGTTTAAATGTCTTGTAGATTTATGTAATTTCAACAAATTTTGAATCATGTTTTTATAATTTTTTTTATTTTTATAGTTTAATTTTTTTTTTATTGTATCTCTACTATCACCCACAATTATAATTCTGTCAGTTTAGTGCTAACATAGCAAATGATTTGTCTATGTGACATTAAAAGAAGTTGACGTGTTGCCAAAATGGCACAAAAATTGTCATCTCATCAAAATTTGGCTCAAAAAAGTGTATAAAAAAGTTAATGAAGTGATAATTTTTGTGTCATTTTGGTGCCACGTCAATTTCTTTTATTGACATATAAACAAGTTATTTATCATGTCAGTACTAAACTGACTGATTTATAACTGAGGATGACAACAGAGACCCAATTAAAAAAATTTCAAACTATAAAAACCCCAAAAGTGAAAAATAAACTATAGGGACCTGATTTAAAATTTGTCCAAACTACAGGAACCTGCAATATATTTAAACTTTTTCTTTTTCTTTATTTTGTAAAGTCATATACATTTTATCATTTAAAATCACACTGGGTTCTCATGAGCCCAGAAGGTATATCATTCTAAAAAAACATATGAAAAACTCGATCCATAATCATAGTGATTTGATATAGATATAAGGTGTATTTTATTCTAAAATGTCAAATTTCAATGTAGATATACTCTGACATATTTTCCTTCTGTCTAGTGTGTAGCAAAAGAAAAAATAAAACTCTGGCATATAAACAGAAAATTTTGGCCCAGGAACAATTTGATTTGCCATTAGTTACAGATTTGTTTTATTTTATTTTTAACTGCAACAACTATATATTATCACTGACAATTAATTTAAAAAATGAACTAACAACTACAGCATTTTAATGTTCTTACAGGTTTCACTCCTTGCACCATACTCAGTTCAGAACAAATTACTCCCTTTTCATGCCATTTTATGATTACATCTATGGCACCATGGACAAATCTTCTGATAAATTATATGAATCTGCTCTCAAAAGAGAGGAAGAATCCCCAGATGTTGTTCACCTAACTCATCTAACCACACCTCAATCCATCTATCACCTCCAATTTGGATTTGCTTCCTTAGCCTCTGAGCCACACACATCAAAATGGTATCTATGGTTAATGTGGCCTGTGACACTGTGGTCCATGGTGCTCACTCGGGTCTATGGTCGTACTTTCGCAGTGGAGAGGAACCGTTTCAATAAGCTCAGGCTGCAAACATGGTCCACACCAATGTACAGTGCTCAAGTAAATACGACAAATTTCTCTCTCTATAATTATATTCATGATTTTGATTCTATCTTTTTTCATTGCATGATAGGTTTATGTCTTATAGATCAGTAGCGAAATTTATTAATTAGTATTTTGGGCAGGTTGTTTTTGCATATTTTCATGGAAAAAAAATCTAATAATATTTATATTAAAGAATGGTTTAATGAATATTAAATAGGATATATTATTAAAATTCTTTAATTTCAAACTTAAACATGTTAGCAATAATCGATGTAAATTATTTATATAATTATGTTTTGTTGTTCTACCTTTTTTTTTTTTGTAGAAATAGGTCTTACTTTTCATACACTAGTAGTGAAATTTCATTAACATTTCAGACGAATCAACGGTTATTTTGCTCATATTGAAGGAAAAATGTCTAAAATAGTTCACTTGAATGGCATATATATATTACTAAGATTATTTCATTTCTAAACTAGTAAAATATTAGAGATTTAAACATAAAATCAATAATCATTCTCAATATTGTTGATTTTGCCATATAATAAGAATTTGCATAAAAATTAGATTGTGAAGCCTAAGAAATCCTTCTATTTAGAGGTTTGGATACGTCCGAGTGTAATAGCTTAATTTTCAAATTTCAAAACCTTGTATAAGATAAGCATTATCATAATTATTTGAATAACGATTTGTTCTTGCTTGTTTAACTGCTTCTTGTAGTACATTTTGCAATGGCAAAAGGAGACTATCAATAGAGTGATTGAGAAGACAATATTGGACGCCGAGAGAAAAGGAACTAAAGTGCTGACTCTTGGTCTAATGAATCAAGGGGAAGAGCTTAACATATATGGAGGGCTATATGTTACCAAGAATCCAAAACTAAAAGTTAAGGTAGTAGATGGAAGCAGCCTCGTAGTTGCTGTTATTCTTAATAGTATTCCTAAAGGAACGACTCAAGTTCTACTTAGGGGCAAGCTCACCAAGGTTGCCTATGCCATTGCATTCACTTTATGCCAAAAGGGTATTCAGGTTGGTATATACTTATGAAATTTCTCACCAAAATTTTGTGATTCACCAATCAATAATTATTTGATACTTAGCTCAAATTTTTATGGTTGGCATTGTTTCAGGTAGCTACAATGCATGAGGAAGAGTATGTGAAGCTAAAAAATTCGTTCAACAACAAGTCTGAAAGTAACTTGATGGTTTCCCGAAGTTGTTCTCAAATGGTAAAACAACAAAATACTCCTAGTTTTGTTATTAGAATTTACACCAGAAGAAACAACTTGAAATGATAAACCCCATGCATACACTAGTTAATTTCCACAGTAAACTAAATTCCAACATTGACATAGTCTTATCTATTCTAGCATGCTTTGAAATTTCAATAAGGGATTTGTTAATTGTATTGTTCATACAATACTGAGAAACATTTGTTTTTCCTTTTCACTTTTTCTTTTTCATTTTTGGATAGACGTGGTTAGTGGGTGATGGATTAACCGAAGAGGAGCAGATGAAAGCTCCTAAAGGAACATCATTTATTCCATACTCACAATTCCCACCAAAGAAATATCGCAAGGATTGCTCCTACCATTACACCCCAGCAATGCTAACTCCAACGTCTCTTGAGAATGTGCATTCTTGTGAGGTTTGTGCAGCCATTTCTCCTTGTCCCTTTCACAATTTTTAAGATACTTCGTATCTATAAAGATATGAATATTTTTTTCCCCTACTTTTTTGCCAAAGATATGACTGTTTTCATTTGATTGTTTATAATGGTAAAACTTTTAAATTTTGCAGAATTGGTTGCCAAGAAGCGTAATGAGTGCATGGCGCATAGCCGGGATAATCCACGCTTTAGAAGGATGGAATGAACATGAGTGTGGCTTCACAATGCTTAACATTGACAAAGTTTGGCAGGCAACTCTTCAGCATGGGTTTCAACCTCTCACTGCGCCAACTCGATCACAGTACTAGCTCATTATCAATTAATATAAGCTTAAATCTTGGCACCCTCATTGACCTTGATTGTTATTAAATGTTATCACGGCAAAAGCATGCAATGTCTCATGCTATATTTTACCTTTCAATCACTCTGATATTTTATTTATTATATGATAGCATGTTGTGTCTTCTGTATGGCAATGACTATATATAAAGAATTAAATAAGTTACAATTGAAAACTATCATACCAAAGGTATTTCTTTGTCCCTCCTGCGGAGATGAGTTAAAGCTTTGTTTGCTGATTTTTGTTCAGTTCGTTCTTTAGGCGTTAGTTTTGCTTTCTGTTTCTCTTTGTTTGCCAAAACACATCATAACCACATAATCAAATAGAATTTATTTTTCACAAGAGAAGTGATAGTACAAAATATAATGTACCCGAATGTCCAAAATTCTCCAAAAGAAATTTTATGATGACATTTTATAGAGTATCTCCTTAAAAACAGTACTCAAAGCTTTTTGATATCTGAGTATGAATACCTTATCGGCATCATGTTATTGTTGTTTTGCAGAAATTCCTCAATTGTAATATACATGGACAAGTACCTCCTTCGCCACTTACAAAACAATAAAATGATGACACAGGGAGTTCTAAGTGCTACTTTTGCTGCATGAAGCAATCCTATGGAAAGACATTTGCAAAATAAATAAATGTTACACAAAATTTGGCTAGTCCAATTTTTCCTACAGACCCAGTCTAATCCTATCTTAAGGAGAGAGAGAATGTCTTACCAATGCCCCGAAATGCCCAAGGATAAGAAGCTGTAAGATAGAGTACGGTAAATTAATCAACAAAGTCAGAGATAGGTGATTAATCAATGTTCAAGATATATATAAAAATCAAAATAATTTGTGCACCTTCTCCTAACAACTTAGTTTTTTGGGTGATTTGGTTTTTGGCATGATCCTAGAGCTTTTTTTTTTTTCTGTTATTTTGGTAAACAAGAGCATGTAGATTGGAATCATGAAGACATCTTGTGATAGGATTGTTTACCCATCAAGATACATGTAGATGGATTTATTATAATACCGTTTGTGTCCTAAAGTGGTTTGGATTTAGTTAGTTTAACTTCAATAAAATCAAGAGAAAAATTAGCATGTGAGAGAGTATATAAGACAAAGAGGAGAGAGAAAATTTGAAAGTTGTTCACCATTATTGATAACAAACAGAAAACTTTGACAATCACTTAAATTGATGTTTGAGAGACTGAAAGGCCTCAAATTAGGTTCTTCCATATATATGAATACAGGTAAATTCCATTTATAATGTTCTAAGGATCCAAGAAATTTAAAGAATAAGGAGAAAAAAGATGTCTTACTTCTGATATAAGCATGTGAGCTTCCCCAAATGCCCAAGTCATGCAAAATAATTTTAAGTGTCAGGTCATTGGCAATCCAGAAATATGAGAATTTATAACAATCTCGTATACCTACATCAAGATTGCAGTAATATCTATCCTCAAGAAAAGAAGTGATGCTATTAACTAACTACGAGAACCTGTTTATATATTTATGTAAGAAAAAGATATATAAAATTGTTTCCAAAATTGCCAACATTAAATTTCTGAATTCTGGGAATTTCCCTAATTGTGTTTTCCTCCAAGAAATACTCAAGCCTCAAGGGACTTTGGTAACATACAGTGATGTCTAGTTTTTCATAAACAACCCTGGTTAATTGGTAAATAAATAACAAATAAAGCTAATTATTCAATATCACAAATAGCATCCATATTATAGGCAAAGTTGACTATATTAAGTTGTTAAACTCACACATATGTTAAGGAAAACAAACAAAATAAAACTTCCCAATTGTCAATTTTATTAGTAGTATAAATATCACTTGTGATATTGAATAATTAACCGATAAACAAACAATCCCGGCTTACCACAACTCCGGAATCTGGCGGCAAAATCCTCAGTTATATTGATACGGGGTACATACAGTGTTCCCCTCCGAACGGTCTTGGAAGCATATTGCTCGGTATCCACAGTAATATTCACAAGGAACATCTTGCAACCATGAAAGCTCAATTCCATGGACTAGATGAGTGTGAATTTCAGCGTAGGAAACATTCCAGCCTTGAACAAACTGCTTCTCCCAGGGCCATGATTTCAAAACAACAAACTTCACACTGCACCCAACTCTCAATTGCTTGGGAGTCAAATAGTATTGGTAATCAACGATTGCATATTTTATAATTTACATTGGAGTCAAATTCTGTGAATAGTACCTGGTCAACGGCTGGCGGGCAAATAATGAAGGATCCTAACACATCATTATAATTTAAGCAACTGTAGCTTCCATAGAATGGTCAATGATGAGCTCCCAAAAGTTGTTTGCTATTCTTGGTAGTTCTCCCTTGCTAATGAAGTTGAAAGCCAAAATGAGGGAAAGGAAGCAAAGTGTGAACACCATGGCGATTCCCTTTTCGACTCAAAGGCCACCAGCTAGAACATTGTGGCTATCCTGGGTTTGAGCTTTCTTGAATAATGAGTGCTGAACGCGAGGGGGTTAGTTAAAAAGTTCGAAACTCGAATAAAGAGTTGGTTTTGTAGTTGCTGTTAAGTGAAAGGGTAAATCTAATACTGTAACGCTGGGTTCTGTTCTGAGTGTTTTGGTTTTGCACTGAGACAAAGACAGAGAGCGAAGTACGAGAGCTGCAGATTGCAGGCCACACGTGACTGTCACCAAGGAAAGTGAAAATTGCCTTACTGGTAAAGCTCAAGCTAATTAAATTCCTTTTTTGGGTGGTATAAAGTATAAACCATAATTAAAGAAATGATTAAGTAGCCAAGAAAACGAAACAGAAGAAGAAAAGGAGGAAGTGATACAGTCATACAGATGTTAACCAAGTAAATGCACACCAGGTTAGGGAATTTCAAAAGACAGGTTACTGACCAATCCAATGTAAATCTTTGCGAAGAACAAAAATCAAAACAGTGCTGAATAATTTGATATTAAAATCAGCAATTGCCTGAAGCTGCAACTTGACTTTTGAGTTTCAAAAATTACCAAGATCTTAAAGGTCAATGAGTCATTTGATATGCACCTTAGAGAGGCATTGTTCTCCAATTTGGTTCAGTTAATTATATTCCAGGAAGCAGTGCCTTGTTTAACAAGTTTATCCAAGCGCATTAACAGATAATACCAAGATGAATAAGCGAATTCTCAACAAAAATGTAAAGATCAGCAAAAATGAAACTACAAGAATACCTGTTGTTAATTCAATCAATGAGTAGATGAAGTGTCCAGATATACAACAATGCCATTTTCTGCTCGTACAACTTATTCCTGCTATATATACAACTGTAATTTTTTTCTTCTCTTACTCTCTTTTCTCCTATCAGCTGTGAGCAGGACAGCAATTTTAGTTACAACTAATCTATATCAATTTTCGGGTCTCAACCTAAACCAGCCACTGGTATGAACCCCATAGCAATGCACACCCTGAAAGAAAGAAATATCAAGTAGAGGGTGATGAGGCCCATCCCTAATTTTCTGCTAGGATGCATGTCATTGCCAGGTAGAACAACAAGTGCCCATAAAAGTGCTGAAATAAGGAATCCCAAGGTGAAAAATAAGCTACTGTCTTCTGGAACCACGTAGGAAGCAGGTCGCTCTGACCAGGCCCCAAGCAGCATTGAGACACCCAAACCAACAAGAGTGTTGAACATGGGACCAGCATAGCATCCAGATAAAGCAATCTGAACTCCATCTTCTCCATTCATTGCTATTGCAACATTTGACATCAAATCCCCCATTGAATTTCCCCATGCTAAAACAGTTAATCCCAGGATGGATGGATTGATTCCTAAAATTACCCCAAATGTTATTAATAGAGCTACAAGCTCATTTGCAATGATGTAGAACCACACTATGCTCATAAGGAATCCTCCAAGAACCCATGCAATCAAAAACCTACTTGGTGGATGATCAGATACAGTGTATCGATATCCAAGAATGCCTAGTGTACATCCAATAGCAACACCAACACAACAAGAAAGTACAGTTCCCCAATAACTCACACCATCTTGAGTGTTCCACAAAAGTGCCAGGAGAATCGGAGCCAATAATGCACTGGCCACAGCATATGCCTTTGACCATACTCCCTCATCGACCAGTGGAATTGTTAGCCGTCTAGGAATTGTCAGTGGCATTTCCATCAGTAAAAATAGTTTTGAAATAGAGAATGAGGAACTGGTGTTTTCTGTGCTCTCGTCACTCCATCCCCAAGGAGGCCTTTCATCATCCAACATAACTTTACTTGCCTGGTTTGAATATATTGCCACATTTGAAGACCACATCCACTGAGGCAAGGAAGCAGGGAGATGGGGAGGATCATTTTCAGTGTCTAATTCAAGCAAAGAGCTATATATAGAAGTATCCTCTTCTGAACCTTGGGAGAACACACTTCCCCGGACAGGAAGCAATGGTGTGACAGCATCCAATTTCAATCTTCGTGCATGCTTCCGTAATATCTCATTTGCAGCAACAGAAAATGCATAAACAACATAAATTGATACGAAAGCAATGGCTGCCCAAACACTTACCTTCCCAACAATTAATATCAGCAACAGTGATAGTAGAGTGAATAGAAAGAAACAAACATCTCTAATAAAGCATCTCCGATCAATTTGAATTCCCTTCTCTGCAACACATAGAGAAACAGTTCCTACAACAATGCAAGTAACAAATAGAGCACCGCCTAACACACTGTTAAGACCCACTTCACCCGTATCTTCACCCACAAAAGCAGCTATACTGGAAAACACATCAGGGGCTCCATTGCCAAGTGGAAGAAGCACAACCCCAGCAACAGTTGGAGGCAATTTCAAGAGCCTTGAGAGATGCTCAAGAGAAGGGCAAAAGTAGTCTGCTGCAGTGTTCCCCAATAGATAAAATAGAGCAGCGAGCCATATACCCAATACTAGATAACCCAAGAAACTCAAATTTTGACAGTCACAATAGAAAAACTTCAGGTAATCAAGAAACCCCCCTGAAGAGCACTGTGGATTGGCCTTTAAGTATTCACACTCACTGGCATAGCCAACATGCTGGAGCAACCCACTGCAGGATCCAGCATTATTTACAGCCAAATCCTTGTCATGGTGCTGATCAACTGAATTTGACGTGTTAAGGCTCAATTCGATCATTCGGCGGTGAATTACATTAATGTGTGATGACCCATCTCTGTAACCAGCTCTAGAAGGCAAATGATGATTTACCAAATATGCAGATTGCCTAAGAAGAGGGTTGCTGATAATATCTTCCCTATTATAAAACAAGAAAAATAGGACAATGGCACAAAGGGCATTGAAAATCCCACGAAACTTTCTACGTCGTGAACAAAATAAGCCATTTAGCGCGTTCATTTCCAATCTTTTATCCTAAAACACTCAAACACCATTCACAGTGTGGTTGAGCTCCAAAATGCCCAAACCCAGTATATAAAAGAGTCTAGGGTTTCGATTTCGAGAAAGCGAAACCCTAGACTTGAAATTAAGAAAATTTGAACCAAAATTGAATCGGTAAAGGAGACAGAGGATTACCCAGAAGTAAGGAGACAAAGGATTAGTGCGAATTTCAATTCCTCTTTCTCGATCTGCTACTTAGCTCTATCTGTTTTTATTCCTCTTGCTCTAGCTCTGTCTCTGATACTCTTCAACTCTACCCTCTGTTCTTTCTCTCTGTCGTTCTCTTTTTCTCGCACCTTCCCTTCTCTTTCTCTATCGGCAGTAGCTTTTTCTTTCTTTTTCTTTTTTCCTATAATTATAATTTTAGATAGATTGGTTTTATTTGTGGAAACTGGAGACCAAATAGAAGATATTATCGAGAATTAAAGGATTATTTGGTGATATTCAACCTACTCATATGGTAAAAATATATTTTATAGTAATTTATGTAATTTTATTATATTTTGAATTTATTAAAATATCTTATGATATTAGGATAATACGTTATNATTTTTAATTTATTAAAATATCTTATGATATTAGGATAATACGTTATGATATGAGAAATTGATATATGTTATGATCTCTCACAACCAGAATCCATCTTATGACATAGACATAATTTATGGATTGTATTTTAACCATTAAAAAAATCTCTAGAATCAATTAATATAGCCCTCAGGCTTTGCAAAATTGTAAAGATTTTTTGTTTTCTATGCTAAAGGAATTTTTTGTTATGTAAGAAATTTTTCATTAGTAAAATGTCCCTTCATCACCCATCCCAAACGCTTCAAAGAAAGAGTTATATATATATATATATATATGTGTGTGTGTGTGCACGCGCGTGTGTGTGTAAGTTTTTTTTTTATTTTTTTGGTAAATGACAACATGTAGATTGAAATTTTAAAATTTTTGGAAACTACTCAAATCTTTTACCATTAAGGAACATGTAGATAGATTTATTATAATGCAGTTTTGTGTCTTAGGGTTTGTTTGGAAGTTAATTTGAAGGGGAAGGAAAGCTCTATTCTCCCTTATTTAAAAGATTTATCTTAAAAAATTAAAGGAGACCGGTGGATAAAATGCAACCCCTACACTCTTTTTTTGATTTATTTTTGTGTTCTTCTAAATTGGAGGTTTGGAGAGAAAATATATTAAAATGACTATTATACTTTTTTTTAAAAAAAAAATTCCTTACCCCTTTATTAAGAAATAAATGTATTATGTTATTTAATTTTATATTAAATATGTCTATTTTAATAATAAAAGATAAATTAATAAAAATATTTTACAATATAACTTTTTATTTCTTTTTCTCTATTTTTGCTCATTTTAATAATACAAACAAAAGAGAAAAAAACCCCGCATTTCCTTTCCCTTTATTTCCCTCCTTTTTTTTTTCATTTCTTTTCTTCTCACTTCAAACTCTCAAACAAACCCTTAGAGTGGTTTGGTTTCTAGTCTAAGTTAAACACAACCAACCTTATTTGTTCCAACATATTATAAACCCATGTGATATAAATAAGAAAAATTGAGGTAATTTTATATATATCATCTATTCTCATTTGGGTTCAGTTGCAATTCCTGATAATATAATGTACAGGTAACGTTAAAGTGGAGATCCATAATATACAAGGAAGAAGAAACAAGAAAGAAGAGAAAAAACAATTATGCGCTCACTGTGGAGGCATTTTGTTGTGGTTGATCTTGTTTTGATTTCTTCTCATTAGATTTATAGTTTTAGAGCTACGCTTAGTTCCTAATCACTTCTTAGTCATCTATTAGGTAGGATCTTGATTTTGCACTTTTAATTTTTTTTTTTAGCCATTAATTTAATTAATTTTGAAGTATGTAAGTAATAATGAATTAGTTAGTTTAACATTTAATACAATTGAGAGAAAAATCAACATGTGGACGGCATGGTCCGTGCATTAGGTCTGGATTCAGTCATGTTACAAAGATTTGAGCTGTACATTCCATTAAAGTTCATCTAAACCATTAAAATTTAATGTGCTTTAATGGTTCAAATGAGCTTTAATGGAATGTACGACTTATATTTTTGTAACATGACTCATGTGTAATCATATCCAAATTCCCGCGAATTCAATTCCCTTTCCGACTCAAAGGTCACCGCTAGAGCACTATGGCTATTCTGGGTTTGAGCTTTCTTGCACACATGACAAGGAAACAGCTCTTGAGCTGCGAGCAGGTCATGATCTAGTAAAATTTTCTGTGAAGAAAATTGATTACATTTATCAAGAAATTGCACTACATGATCTCGAAAATTGCCTTCCAACAAAGATTCTAAGGGTATGTTTGGGAGTTCTTTTGGAGGGGAAAGGAGAGGAGAGGAGAGGAATGAGAGAGTCTACTCCCTTGTTTGGGAGTTTTAAGTTTGAAAGGGAAAGGAGACCAAGGGTTAAACTTTGACCCTTGCACTCCTTTTTTCATTCACAAATTTCAACCCCCCAAATTGGGGGGTTTGGAGGGGTAGAGAATTAATTTACTAATTTACCTATACTGTCTACCACCATTAAATTGTTGGATAAGAAAAGAAATAAAAAAAGTTGAAGTTTTATGTTTAAATTGTAATTCTTTTATATTTCTAATTAAAATTTTTAATTATATCCATCTAATGAAAAAAATTATAAATAATCCATTTTATCATCACTCTAATTTAATTAATTGCAACCCATAAAGCAATAGAATTTGCATAATTTTTCAGATGCACAGTTTATTTTCTTTTTGAAAATATATAGTATATTAATTTTTTTATGACTCATTAGAAGCAATAAGTGTATATTATATATTAATAATTTAATATTTATGAAATTTTACTTTTTTATGAAAATGTACTTAATTAGAGTATGAATTCGGTTATTGTCAATTTTTATTTTTTAATAAATAAATAATAATTACATTTATAATTAAAAAATTGAATTAGAAAAAAAGAGTGAAAAGATAATAAAGGGTAAACTAGTAAAAATATTTTACAATAAGACATTTCCTTCCCTTTCCTTTCCTTTTCCTCATTTTAATCATCCAAACAAATGAGAGAAAAATCTCTCCCTTTCCTTTCCCTTCCTTTTCCTCCCTTTCCTCTCCTCTCCTCACCTCTCCCCTCCAAAAAAACTATCAGACAGAGCCTAAGACTCGCCAATTCATCCCACTCAGGCAATACAGAGAACCTTAGTTTCTTCAATTGTTCTTCTTCATCCCTTTGTCCAATCAAAGGGGTTTCCTAAGATGTAAGCCTTTTATCCTTGGATGAGTTACCAGCCTGCACCACGATGCTTGACGTTGAATTTGCAGGATCTGGGCCTTTTCGTTTTGGTGGTTTCTTTGAGATGGAGACAAAGAAGAAGAATGGATTATTGATGCGATGGTCAAAACCGGATTGTGGTACATGTGAAGCACAGGGAAGGAAATGTAAATTAAAGAACAATGACACTCAAGGCGAAATTGAATGCTATAAAACTGGAATTAAAAAACAAAGATATGTGAGTACTCTACTTCCAAATTAATACTTCCTTTCAACATTTTTCTCTTCTGTGTTTTCCATGTAACGTATGTGTGTTAAACTTGTACCATGAATGTGCAGGTACAGCCCTTGGTTCAATTCTTCTGGTTCTAATGCTAATTACAATTGTTTGTACTTTAAGAGCATATAAAATGAGGAAAGATTATGAAGCAAAAGTTTGAAATTTTTTGGAAGATTACAAAGCTCTAAAGCCTTCGAGGTACTCATATGCTGATATCAAAAAGATTACAAATCAATTTAAAGAGAGCTTAGGGCAAGGAGAGCCTATGGAACAGTGTTCAAAGGAAAGCTCTCTAATGAAATACTTGTCGCAGTCAAGATCCTGAATGGGTACAATTTACCATGTCAACGTTGTTCGCTTGGTTGGTTTTTGTGCTGATAGATTTTATCGAGCTTTGTTTACGAATTTTTGCCAAATGAATCATTGGAAAAGTTCATATGTTCCCTTGAAGATTGGGAAAAGTTACAACACATTGCTCTTGGCATTGCTAGAGGGATAGAGTATCTTCACCAAGGTTGCGAGCAACAAATACTACATTTTTACATCAAGCCTTATGATAGACTACTTGATTAAAACTTTAGTCTAAAAATTTCAGATTTTAGCTTGGCCAAGTTGTGTTTCAAGGATCAAATTAAGTGCAATGTCAATTACTATAGCTAGAAGTACTATTGGATATATTGCTCTAGATATTTCACTATAAAAAAATTTATGTTTTTTAATAGAACAAAATATTATTAGAATTTTTTAAATATTTTAACTATAGACAATTTTTTAAAAATTTTAATAATAATTCTAATAAAATTTTATTATCGTTGAAATTTTTCATTAAAAATACCGTTAAAATTACTATTTGGTTAAAAGAATAATTTTTTTTAAAAAAAAATTACAGTTGGAATTTCTTAACCAAAAAATCTCCGTCTTAGCAAAAAAAAAAAAAAAAATTGAATTTGAATAGTCTAAAATATATTCAGTCTTCTCTCTTACCTTTCACCGATCAAGAGACGTAGCTTTTTTCTCCATCTTCTTCAAGCTTCGAACTTCCGCGGTGCGAAGCTATTTCCGGTGGCAAGCGGCGGCGGCGTCGTTTCGCTTTCATGTAAGTTCCTTTACATTTCAAGCCGATTCCACTATCACCTCTCTTTCTCTGTAAAATGTAATTGAAATTTTGAATACCCATTTCCAGTAACGAAGAGAGGCTAGTGAAATGGCTAGCTATATCTAGAGAAAATATGCAGACTATTTGTACACAAAGTGGAGAAAACCATTCTCTGGGACATGGTAGACCCTTACTGGAGACCCAAAACCTTTACCGCTTTGGTTACCATTTATATTGCTGCTTTCTATACCGGAGTCGTTGGTGCTGCTATCACTGAGCAACTCTACAAGGTTGTTTCTTGTTTGCTATTCTTTTCAATTTCATTTTGGGTATAATCTGGTTGATCAAATTTTTTTTTCTTCTTTATTGATCTCTGAGACCATAATTAGCCACAACCCAGGAGTTTTCATGCTTGTATTAGAGATTCAGAAGGAGAAAGTATGGAACTTTTTGCCAAATTTTGCATGTCATTTATGGACTCTGTTGGTTTGTACTGTAGATTTGTCCTTTGTAGTGTTATGGAATTGTTTGAAGAATAATAATGATTAGAGAGATACTGGTATAGTTAAGATTGATTGATGAAGGAATAGTTAGAAATTCTGAGTTTCTGTGATTTTATTCAAGATTGCTCACATTGTTTCAATGCAAATTCTGTGTTTTGTTTCCTGCTTCAATTTGGTGTTCCTTGAGATATATAGCACTGTTTAAAAGTTTGGTAGTGACTTTAATAGATTATAAGGCATTTCAATAATATTTTATTACTTGTGGATTGTGATGAATTCTTTATTGCATAGGCTAAACATTCGCATTGGCTTGAATCTTGTAGTTAGAGTTGTTATTACCATTGTATCCTTTTTCTCTGAGCTACTGCTTCCATGGAAGATTGTTTTGAACTGACAAATTAGACATGTGTAAAAAAAGGGTTGAAATCATGTCTCTTAGTCTTTGATTCATGGAGGCAGATATATATATATATATATTTTATTTTTTTTCCTTTGGTAAGTGCTTTGCTGAGCAAGCTAAATAATTGCACTCAACAATTTCGTAACAAAATTGCAGTAATGATTGCTGAATTTTTATTAGAGCATGTTGGCATTCATTTGTGCATATTGTTTACTTCATATTAGAATATCATGGAAACTTAGTTTAAAGTTCTGGCAGAACCAATTGTGAAAGAACTAATTTAAGAAAGTGTATGTTACAATTTCACAGGAAAAGTACTGGGAAGAACACCCTAGGGAAGCCGTACCTCTCATGAAACCAAAGTTTTATGGTGGACCATGGAGGATAGTGAGGGGAGAGGTCCCTCCAACTGGGTGAAAAGCTCTGAATGCTTGTTTCATGCTTTCTTTCAATATGCCTCATGTTACTGCTGTAACGAAATTACTTATCTCTTAGCATCAANCAGGAAAAGTACTGGGAAGAACACCCTAGGGAAGCTGTACCTCTCATGAAACCAAAGTTTTATGGTGGACCATGGAGGATAGTGAGGGGAGAGGTCCCTCCAACTGGGTGAAAAGCTCTGAATGCTTGTTTCATGCTTTCTTTCAATATGCCTCATGTTACTGCTGTAACGAAATTACTTATCTCTTAGCATCAAGAAAAGCTTGCTGCTGCTGAGTGCTGATATATAGTTAGAGAAAAACATTTTATCTTATAAGATTACCTTCTCTTTGGTCAGTTTAGTTAAAGGTCTCTTAGTCATGACCAACATGTTTCAACAAGATTCCTTGATCTTCATGTGCTGTGATACTTATTTTTGCTTTCCCATGTTTTCTCCTTGTTATTGTATTAATATTGTAAGTAGACCTGTGGAGGTCTGGTATGTTATTATGTGTATTCTAGCCTTCCTAGGTCGGTGAAGTTAATGTTGATTATATTTTTGGTTGTATGCACTCATTGAAGTAGATAGTAGAAACAATCAATACCTAGCCACGGTAATCACTCTCCGGTACTAAGACTGTGTGTAATCCTAATCCACATTGTGCAAAGAGAGCTGTTGTATTCTTGGTTTCAGATAGATGTTAGTGGAAATTCATCACCCCACGACACCACATTCAACTTAATAATTCAACTTATTTAGATAGTATGCAACTACAAATCCTGATGGCCAAAAGAGAGCCATTTTTAATAGAAGACTTTATGAATCAAACACTAAGCAAAATTGGTGTTGCATCCTCATTAGGAGACAACATAATCTTTTTTATATAAAACACATTCGAAATTCAGGATTGTGTTTGCTCATTTCTGCTGGACAATTACTGTTAATTCTGCTTTCCTTTGCTCCAAAAGCTAAATGACCTTGATTTTATGTATTCTATGTAACTAAACTCAATTGCTATTGTGATTGTGTACCAAAATTTTTCCTAGCATTTTGGTTAGTCTCTGCTTAATCATATGGCAACTTTATCTGATATACTTCGGCAACTTGGTTTGTCTTCTTTTCATTGACCAAATCAGCTGAATTATGCATGAAGAAGTATCTGTGCTAAGTACACCCTAAGGTTTTGGTCATATGTTCTACATACTTGCAGGTCCTGTTGGTGAAGACATGTTCCTCATACCAAAGAGGGAAATTGAACGTACCTGTAACAAGGAGGGAAAACAACTTCAGCTGTTAATTATAATTCTTCCTGATACCAGTGGATCATATGGTAATTGAGTCTGTAACTGTATTTTTCTTTGCACCACGAATCCAATATATGATGCAGCATTTCTGTTCTGTAAGCTTGTAAGATTGTCTGGCAGCATGTTTCCTTCATACTTATTTTGTCCATGTATGGGCATTAAAGTTAAATAGATTAGTTTCCCAAACATCTTTCTGCTGTTTTGATTGGTATGTCCATGCATCCAATGGTTTTATATATATATATATATAACAAGAAGAAATTCATTAACGGTAAAGGAAGGATAATGTACAAAAGCAGAGATAATATATCCTCCAATATGTCATTGACAAGCCTCAAAGTAATTGCTCACTTTAATTATTTCAGTGTGTGCTTGACTGGTTCTACATTTGACTGGGGCAGTATTAGAATAACTCCACTTTCTGTGATTAATATTGGATGTTGCTAGTAACTGCTAGAAATCCATGTCCTTTAATGTTTGCAATACTGATTGACAGGCATTTTAGCCAAGAAAAAGGATGAGTCATGTCATATTATAGTTTACCTTCTTTGTCATTTATCACAGGCAGTGGTAATGGTGAATTGGGAAAATTTAGAATGTTTTGGTGCTTAATTGCTTTTCTGGCTACAACTTAAATTATACTATTATGAGGCAGGCCAGTGGTTTTGGTTTTGCTTTATTTTATTTGATTTTGCACCTGAATCCAGAAGTACTGCTGTTTATGCTGCGGTTTTACTTGGACTTGGTTTATGCAGTTTGGGTGAAAGATTTTGTTTTGAACCTTGGGCCCTTCTTTTTCAAGTATTTCTACTGTGTTAGCTCTTATCTGCGGGGATTGATTGTTTTTTGTTGTATTAGAGTGAGTGTGTAATGCATTTATTCCTAAAGTAGTTCTTTGACGCTGCAAACAGGTAGCAGTTATTGAACCAAATGTTCCAGCTCTATCTGAAACTCATTTTGGAATTCCAATTGCAGGATCTATAATTAACCCTGTTAATATTCAATTGAATGTATCTAGAAAATGTTGCCTTGAATATCAATGTTAAGGTCTTCTTTATTTTAATTATCCTCTTACTCCTTATTGTTTCTTTTGTCTTTTATTTTAATTTTTTATTCATGCTGCTTTCAGGCAAGGGGCAAAAACACTGTCTTAAAGGATGCTGTCAATAAGAGGATATCATTTTTGACGGACGTTCCTACCAGGGGAAGATTCTAGTCCTTCTCTTGTTCAAAGTACCATGCCCAACATAAGTGAATTTGCGGAAGTAATTTTTTGGTTCTTCTTGGTGGTAAATCATATGCAAATGCCTGTGTGTAATCTTTAGAGGACAACATATATCATCTGTATTTAGCCAAAGTGTTCGGTTTTGTGTTGCCAAGCTCCTGTATTGAACACTTATTTGCTTCATTGTGCAGCTTTCACCTTTAATTTTACCAACATGATATACGGAGTCAACCTTTAATAGATATAGTATAATTTGTGAATATGATTTGGGGTCCGGCACCGAGATGGGTTGCTTTTGAAGGTTTGAAGTTGTTTTATGATTTTTAGGTGTTTTTTTTTTTTTTTTTTT
>QAOA01002360.1:70266-145331 GCA_003255065.1 Cercis canadensis
GAAATTCCAACAGAAATTTCATTCTATTGGAATTTCAAAAAATAAAAAATAACTTCCAATTTTTTTTAATATATATATATATATTTACTATATTAAAAATTTTAACGCAATATTTCGTTGAATTTTTTTTTCAAAAACAAATTCCAATGACAAAATTCTATTGAACTTTTTGTTGAAATTTTGTAATTTCAACAATCATTTCTTCAATGATCTAAATTCTGTTAAAATTAGAAATTTCAACGAAAAAATTTTGTTGGAATTCAAAATTTTTTTTATAGGGTTTTCTCAAAAAATTTGGAAAGGCTTCTTTCAAATCAAATGTCTATAGCTTTGGTATTTTGCTTCTTGAAATGGTTGGAGGAAAAAAGAATATGGATGCCACAGACTAGAATAGCACCCATGTTTACTATCATTTAACTACGGATTGATAAGAAAATCCATCAGTAAATAAAATTTTCAAAATAGTATTTTATATTATAAAAATGTAATTTGACATATTCTTAAAACCATAAGTAAATGTCTTCTATTGCAACATATTTTAAAACCTTTACAACAGGTGTCCGTCGCTATATGTAACTTTTTTGTGGTGATTTACAATCTTCTAGAAGAAGGGAAAGACCTAAGAATTCACTTTGAGGAGGAAAAAGACGTTGAGATTGCAAAGAAACTTGGTCAGATTGCTTTAAATTTTGTTAGGGATTTTGTTGTATTAATTGGGTAGTGATAGTGCTATTTTTTGGATTTTTTTGGATGTTGTAGAATTTATTAGCATTTTTTTGACTATTTTAGGTAACTTTACTATATTGATTTAATGATTGAATTGGTTAGATTGCTTTAAATTTTGTTAGGGCCTTTGTTGTATGAATTGTGTAGAATGATTGTCATATTTTTTAGATTTTTTTAGATATTGTAAAATTTATTAGAATTTTGACTGTCTTAGATAACTTTATTATATTGATTTAATAAAGAATTTTGATTGTTTTAGGTAATTATGTGAAATTTATAATTTTTGAATTGTTCAAGTTTTAAGAGAGATTGATCTATCCAATTTTTGGTTTAGGGTTTATGGTTAGGCATTTAGGGGTTAGGATTTAGGATTAAGTTTAGGGGTTTGGGATTTAGGGTTTGGGTTTAGGTGTTTAGGGTTAGGGTTTTGGGGTTAGCTAATTTAGTTACCTATTTGATGTTTATGTTGAATTAATTACTCTTTTGTATGATAGATGTTAGATGATCGTAGGCATTCATCTTTAGTAGTTGCGCTCTCTACATTATTGCAGCATATGTTGAAGGCAATTTTGTCAACTTTGTACCAGATCTTAGGAAAACCAATTATAGCGTAGAATAACTGAAAAATTGCTTCTACATTTGTTTATTGTGTTAAGATTTTACTATTTTGTTCTAACTCTAGGGATGATGAATTTTATTAATTTAGAGTTAGGTTCTTATAGTAATCACTGCTTGAGTTAGTTTCTTTTGGATTGTAAAATGTGTAAAGTCTAATATTAAACTCTGTAAAATTTATTTGAATATGATAATGTATGATTTTTTATTAATTTTTCTTTGTATTTTTTTTTTCTTTTTGTAATTTCTTTAGTATTAATATAAGAAGTTTGAAGAAAAAAAAAACTTGCGAAATTTGTCACGGGAAAAAATCTATGAAAAAGTCAACAATTTTTTTTTTTTTCAATATTTCTCCTGCCAAATTTTCTCACAAAACAAAATGTCGTGAGAAATTTGGTTTGTCATACTGGTTTTTCTCGAGCCTCAAAATCTGTGATGAATGCATTTATTATGCATTTTTTGGTATTTTCTCATAAATTTTGGCTGTGAGAATATTTTTTTTCTTGTAGTGGTAGTGGACGTAGGCAATTTTGCCGAACTGTTATAAAATCTTGTATCAAATCTCTTCTCCCTATCTTCTTTAATTTTGAGCTTACTTACATATATGATATTTATGTTTGTCTCTGTGGTTAAAGCGTGATATTTTGAAGAATTATTAGTTTGAGTTTCTGGGTTTTAATCAGTCCTTATATTCTATTTTTCTCTCGGTTTGCAATGGAGAACTAGTTCTTATATTGAACTGAATTCTGATTTAATCTTAAAATTTTTAAAACTCCTATTCACTCCACAAGAAAGAGATGGCAAAGGATTATCAGTGCCTCCTAATCCATTCACGTCTACAACCCCAAAGAGAAAAAAATGGCATCAATGCTCAAAGGCAGGGCAAGCTTGACCTAGAATTCATCCTGAATTAGAGTAATTAATTATGTGTATCATAAAACAGATTGTTTAATTGAATAGCACATAACACAATCACATCAATGTAAAAGATTATGTCTTATGTGTATGTGGCTTTTAGTGTAGTTCACAAAATTCCCAAATGTAGTCATCATTTACAACATGTAATCAAAACCAAGAGGGAAATGCTATGATATATATTGCAAATTATTCAAGCCTTTTATTACTAAACTACACTTAATAACTTCTGTAATTTCATATTAATTGACACAATTTATAGAAAAAAGTGCAACATTCTATATAAATGCATCAAATTTACGAGAGCAGCAGTTGGAAGTGGGAGTATAATTGAATAAAGAAAAGTTGAAAAAGAGTGAGATTTAATTAAGGTAGGAGATGTGCACATTGTTTGAATGATTCGGAAAGTATTTTATACTCAAAAATTTCATTATTAGCATATTTCATATGAGCACTCAATGGAGTTATGTGTATTTTATCCAAAATTAAATAAGATGATTCAAGTTACTTGAGATTTGAATCTTGGGGCTAGCAAATAATCATAAAATGCAAAAAAGAAAAAAAAAATTAAACAGATACCTATCACACTATAGGAAATTATTAGGTAACTTTTGATATTATGTGATTATTATATTTAAATGTCAAGGACATAAACATGTATATAAATCGAATAGTCCTTTTTTGATAGGTAATTTATAAGAATTATTATAAGTCTTCGTTGATATTTGAGACATGTCCTGATCTTAGAATGAAGTAGCCTCCCCTTACCCTAAACTTTTAAGTATCAAAACAAAAAATCGAATAATCACATAACACTATCATAAAAAAAAAATCACATAATATTAAAGGTATCTTAATCATTTTACACAATATAACAAACACCTTTCCTTTCACACTTCCTAATTTTTTTTTTCTTTTTCTAGTTCTTGGGAATACACTTTTTATTTTTCTTGATTAAATGTAATTTTTTTATTAAACTGATTTGTTTTTTAGCTACTGTAAACTGATTTATTCCCTGTAAATGCTTTACTTATTCATATTCATATTCATATTCATATTATATTCATATGTGCTACAAATTCATAGGTTAAGGATTCCGCAAGTCCTCTCTGATTGACACTTGCCCCAATGGGATGGGACTTTATAAACGAAAGGGTAAAAAGGTAAAAAAAACAGAAAGACAGTGCGAAATTAAAATCAAAGGTGGCAATTGGCATCGCTGAACTTGAGAAGGAAAGGGGGAATTTTGGGACTTAGGTTTTTGCTGTTAAAAGACTGAAGAGGAAGAACAAACAAGTACACAGAGAAAGTTCGAGAAGAAGTGAACCACAGAGCTCTAAGATCAGCAATCGAATCTTCCTCTTCTTCTTCTCTGCTGAATCCTTCGATCTTCCGTTTTCCCCAATTTCATTGTCGTTTAAACACTGATTACGGTGGTTTCAATAGCAGCGGATCGTTACCCTTTGATATATATCCTGGGTTCTTCCTCTTAGAGCGAGCAACTGGGTTGCAACAAGCAGGGTTGGAACTTATAACCCTTTCTCTCTCTCACACTATCTTGAATTGTTAAGGTCTGTTACACTGGGTTTAAGGTCAATCATATAGCATTGTAATTTTGCTTAAGGTTATCTATGTTAAGCTGCTGTGTGATCCTATGTCAATATTTGAGGCTATTTTTAGCTTTTCTTTTAGTTCTTTCTCTGGGTTTTCCGAGAAACGAAACAGAGGATAATTTCAGTGTATAAAATATGGGAATTGCAAGTTGTTGCAATAGTAACGTTCTAATTGGAACTATGAATCGCAAGATTTAAAATTGATTTTTTCTAGCTTCTATTTTAAAGAAATTCTGACATGGGTTCAAGAATCCAGACTTTAAGTTAAATGTAACTTCTAGCCTGAAATTCAACCTGGGGTTTTGGAATGCAACTTGTTTGTATTGGTGTTTAGTTGACTGGAACAGCCGTGGTTGAATTGCTTGGAAAGTATAGGATAGCCTGTTTGATTTTGTGCCCCTAAAGAATTTTGAAAGTTTGGCTCTTTCACTCTATGGCATCACTTTTTACCCGGAGCAGCTATTTCGAATTGCGTGAAATTTTTTTAACCCTCTTCATTTTGGTTGCTTTGCATTGAACAAAAGAATTGTAGCATTGGAAAGTGGATGTTTGAACTTTGAAGAACTTGTTTTACTAGATGACCATGCATCCATGCCTCTCTTTTATGACACCGTTGCTGAATTTTTTCCGGATGCTTTAAAATTTTTCTAGTCAAATATACTTTTCTTTTTCTCTTGCCTTTCAGGCATTGTTTCTTTGGGAATTTGGGATGCTTCCTTTGTATGCATCTGCTACTATCATTATTTCTTAATGTTAATTCTTTTTCTTGAAAGATGAGGTTCATATTTGGGGGTTCAATCAACCAATTGTGGTTATGAAGAATAGCTTTGCACGTAATGGAAGGAATAAGAGTGAGTTTGTACTAGCTAATATTGTATCTTCTATTAGAAACCCAGAGATTCGAATCCAATTTGTATACCTGACTTCTTTGAGTGCACTATGATATGCTTAGGGGCCTTTTTAGCTGATAGGACCAAGGTTTCCTAATAAAAAGACTTCCTAGGATTTTATTTCTTAAAACTTGGGAGAACAACCTTTAAGACTGTCTGAAATTTCTAAATACATCAGCCATGCTGAATAATGGAAATGCTTCAAATGCAAACATGCATGCCTAGTTTGTCAGAAGCATGTTCTGTGCATCACATGCAAAACTGACCATTGATGTTAAGTGGAAGTACCAAGTGGTTTACAGAACTAGAATTAGTTTCAAAGCAACTATTTGGCCACCTTATTCATTGTGCATAACCTACATTTATGATCATATTTTGCAATGGAAATATCATTTAACATTGATGGATGGGGAACATCCCTGTCTTAATATAAATTGCAGTTGATAATGATCCGAAGACTCAGGAAAGATTGACACATGGACCTTGAAGGAAAAAAGTTTGGAGGAGGTAAAAGTTTTTCATATTAGAACTTTTCTTTGTGTTCATATTTTTCTTCATGTCTTCTTTTTTTTTGTTGAATAAATTATAAATTTTGATTTCCTGTCTTTTTACTGTATTCATTATCTGACTGAAAATACTTAATCAGACAAGGTGTTAGTGGTACTGTTCTTTGGAACATATTCAAAGTGCTTTCCATTTACGATATATTGGTACAGTGAGACTACATTCAGTTCCTTGAATTCTTTGAGAATTATCTATGCATAAGATCATTCTGTGTAAGGGTATATTTTGATATAAATGGCATTTGATGCAATGAAATTTTATAGTGTCCTAATCTGTCATTTTATGTCATTTTTTAAAAGTAAGTTAAGGTGAAATGACCTCATATAGATGTCATATATTTTTTGGATAAGTCTTTTCATGTCATATTTTAATAAAAATTGATATTTTCTTGAGTTTCATGTTGCTTGTTAATGCTCTGTTGTTCTAAAATGACATAGGTGCATTGGGGGTTGTTGCTGAGAAATATTTTGCATGTTCTCTTGCATAACTTTACTCAGCGTACAATAATTTTTTTGAATGTATATCTAGATAGTTTCGAAGTTGGTGCCTGATGTGCCAAAAATATTGGCTTAATAGTTTTAGGAACTCAGTGGGATTGGATGTTGTTTCTGTTATGCACAGAACGAGTTTTCTTCTATGTACGTAATTTGCTAAGATAATGAATTAAGTATCTCATTTTAATGTTAAGTCTGTCACTACTTATGTTGCAGCTGCTAACAAAATATATAATTGAAAGAATAATGCTATTTGTCCCCCACAGATTTTAGCAAACTTTTAGGGGTTAGCAACCCGAAACAAAAAATGAGAAGATTCATTCTGTATGAGTTTATGAAGAAAATTGGATAGTGTTGGTCGGTTCAGTTTTGTCTAATGAAACCTGCACAAACCCGAACCCAATTGAATACATGTTATACAAAGCTTAAATACATGGATATTCCAGAAACCTCCTTTACTTTTTTAATCTTCTCTCTGTTACCTGTCATTTTTAACCTTTTCAGAATACACTCTTTTTCAAATTTTGATTTAATTATTAATTGATTTATTCCTTTCCCATTTTTTTTTTTCTAATTCTGCTTTTCTTTCAATTGCTCATTTCCCAATAATGATTTAAATATTGATTGGATAATTCTTAATTTGAAGTAATAAATCATTGACACCTATGATTCCTAATAATTTTTGCTTCAATTTGTTCAGCAAATTAAGGTATTAAATGCATAATTTATTACCTAATTTATTTAACATCAAAGTCTAACTTATTCTAATTTATTTCCTAAATTAAAGTCTTAAATGCATAGAGTTAGCCCTTTTCCATCTCCATTTTCGACCTTGAAAGAACAGAGCGCTCAGGCAACTGAGAAAACATAGCATGAGGGTTGGCCAGCTGTCTGCCAGCGACAGCAACCACTGGTCTGGCAGCAGACAAGGCTGTTCGTCGCCTCATGTATCCTGCCTCGGATAAAGGCAGGCACATCTGCCCCGCTTCTTTGAACTGAGGCACTTAAGGCAATGGTGGGGCAGTGGGCTGGCTGAGCATCTCGCCTTAACTCTTTGGTGGCTGCCTAAAATGCTTTTGACAACACTGTAATATCCTGTCCTTTTCTCTTCCCTTTGTTGCTCGTTATTCTTTTTCATCTTCTTTCTTTCTTCCTTTTCAGTTGCAAGATACCCTTCCCTCTTTCTAATCTTTTCTTCTATCTCGTCCAAATTTTCTCGCAGATTAATGTTGAAGAAGTCTTAAATCTTCAGCACATCATATCTGTTCCACAAGAAAAAATAGAAATGAACCACTTAGTTTTTGTTTTTGTTTTTGCTGGCTTGTTTAATGTTGGAACTTCCATTTTCGCCGCTGAAGTATTTTTATCTGCTGAAACAGTGGGAAGGGGTGTTGGAGTAGATGTGTAGTGGCAGATCTGAGAGGTTCTTTGCTATTATGCTGGCTTTTTTTTGTCCTCACTGATCTTAGTTACAGTGCGTCAGTATTCCTGCTCTCCCACCCATCTTAGTGCCAGCATCTTTTAAGAGTGGAGAGCAACAAAACACCAGATGGAACAAACCCATTCATGATTCAACCCACCCGTCCCACCCACTAACTGACCAACCTGCAGTTAGTTGGTGGCAAGTCTTGCTTTCTTCTGCTGAACTTGCTTTTGCAATTTTTTTGCAAGTTATGGTCTGTTGGGAAAACTGCCCAATTTGACTAATGCTTACCCCTACAAATTGAGAACGAATTGATGTGCACCTCATCAAAATAAGTAGAATTCAAGTTTCATTCCATAACTATCTTATCAAAACAAATAGAATTTGAATTTCACTCGCAAACCATTACTTCAGCCAACATGCCTCACACGCCATCTATTTCATTATCAAAATTCCTTAAAATTTCTCAGGGGAAAATAATATTACACTGATTGAAAACTGATGTTAGTATATTTAAAATGCCTATTGCAGATTTGCTAACCATCTAATTATGAAAAATCCAACTTCTGATCCTGTATAATATATAGTGGTAGAAATTTGTCTCCCACCTTATTGGGTTTTGATGCATACCAAGTGCCCTTGCGTTAACCATGAATTACCTTGTCTATGTTTGGTACAACTATTAAATTTTGAGGTGTTATGATGCATACCAAGTGCCCTTGCGTTAACCATGAATTACCTTGTCTATGTTTGGTACAACTATTAAATTTTGAGGTGTTATGTACTTAGTTTTGCTAGAACCTCTTACAGAGATTGCTTTTTTGATAAATGTTTCAGTTGGATCCCTGTTAAATTTTCCAACCCAGCTTTTTTCAATACTTTTCAGTAGAAATTTTCCTGTGTGCAATATTTTTTATTTTTAATGCTTTCTCATTGAATGCATACTATCTGAACCATTAGGGCCACGGGAATTGACGGGTGCTGTGGATCTTATAAGTCACTTCAAATTACTACCCCATTATGAGTTTTTCTGCAAGAGGCCACTTCCTGTGTCAATTTCTGACACCCACTATATTCACAATGTGGTGGGAGACACAGAAATCAGGAAAGGAGATGGGATGCAATTGGATCAACTTATTCAGAATACATCCTCCTCCAGAGATACAAGTGCTCGCATACAGCCTTTTGACCTAGATATTCTCAAAGAGGCTTTTCAACTAAGGGATACAGCTCATATTGATTTGCCTCCTGTAAGAAATTTTCTGCTTTGAATTCAATCATTCTTCTCTTGTTGATTTCTTGCAGTTTCCTATACATTCTGGATCTGACAGTTGTGTGATCTTAGTTTTAAAAAGCAATGTAATCTTCTATTGTGTCCATTTTTATGTGATTATTTATGTGTTTATATCTTGCCCCCCTCTTCAAATCTGTTAATAGGCCGAGAAGGGGATTCCTACTATTGCAGGTAAATCAAAAAGTGAGTCTAAGGACAAGGATAAGAAGCACAAAAAGCACAAAGACAGGGACAGGGACAAGGACAAGGAGCATAAGAAGCACAAGCATCGTCATAAAGACAGAAGTAAAGACAAAGACAAGGAGAAAAAGAAAGATAAAAGTGGGCATCATGATTCCAGTGCTGATCACTCAAAGAAACACCATGAAAAGGTTGATAAATATTAGTCTACTATGTCTAATTTGTTTACATTGAGCATTGAGAAAAGTCAGTATTACCCTTGACGGATTCAATAAATTGATTTCATCAAATATCTGATGAAATATTCATTTTTGTGTTAATTTATGAGAAAGTGCTGATGATGAGGTTAACCCTCAATTGCTTGTGGCTCAGGATAAAATTAAGGACATCTTTCTCATTTGAAGTTGGTTTTTGAAAAAGGCTTTTCCTTCATATGCTATTTGAAAATGTGGCAGAAATTTAGTTCTATGCATAAATATTTTCACTCAATATGATTACAGAAAAGGAAGCATGATGGAGATGAAGATCTTAATGATGTGCACAAACACAAAAAAAGTAAGGTAATAAAGGGAGAAGATTTCTATTTTTATGATTTGTTGTTCCATTTCTACTGTCTATCTCTTGTAGTTTCACCTTGTCCAATTTTTATGATGCATTATTTTTCTATTTCTTGATTTTATTGCAGCATAAGAGCTCAAAGATTGATGAATTGGGGGCAATAAAGGTAGCAGGCTAAAGTAGTTTCATACTCTAGTTCACTTCTTTTCCTCAAATGGTTGTTGTCAATTGTTAAAAGTTTGGAGGGGTCTTTCGCTTGACATTGTCAAATTTCTTGAGGTACTCCATTATATTTGCTACTTTCTCTAAATTTTGATCTCCTGTCTAGATTTAATCTTTAGAATTTTCTTATATTTTATAAATTAGTAATTGCACTTGTTTACTTCCTTTTAGTCATAACTCCTGAGTGTCAAATTTGATTACCATAATATTATGTTTCTCAAAATAAAACTCAAGAGTTGCGTAAGTCATCCTTTCAATTCTTAAATAGTTGAGTCATTTCCAGCATCTCATCTTAAAAAGCTCAATGCCATATTTTCAGTACATTGTTTGTGGGAATTCCTATCTTACATAAATAGTCTGGTTCATAAGTAAAGTTCACTGCAGACGGTTTAATGGCCCTTATTATTGTTTTAATGAGCTGGTGGTGCATGTGCAAAAATCTGTTGGTCAATAATGCTCTGTGATTTCATTCCTTTGATTTGTTGGCACCTATTTATTGTGATGATGACAATTATCATGGTCATCATCTTAATCATCACCACGAATGCCATTGATGATGATGATCATCATCATATCAGTATTGTCATTCCTTGAGTGTTACTTGGGTGATGCCTAATTCTTGGGGGAAGGAAGGGGAAGAAGGGGACACTTCTGTTGCTTTGAGGGTTTCACCAGGCTGCTTGATGTGGGGCTTTGTGGCTATAATAATCACAGGTGGTCAGTTTTAATTTTTTTGAACGCCCCAGGGGGTGAGAATGTTCCTTAGAAGGCATTGAGAGGGTTTTCCAGAGAACTATGCCACTTTGTGCCTTTTTTCTCCATAGCAGTTTCCTTTTCTCAGACCATTAGCCCTATTTATGTTTACTCATGGCTGCTGCCATTAGAATGGTAAATGTTACTTGTATAAGTCACCTAATATCCTTACAGATATTTCGTGTCATTGAGAATAATCTGCTCTTCGTTTCAAATCATCTAATTAATGATTTTCCTTAATTTTGCTCTTGCTCTGGCATTATCTAAGTTGATAACTATGGTTGGAAATTCTAGTCAGTGATCTGGAAGTTCTGTGCAGAAGTAATAAAGCATTTCCCAAGAGAATGATATAATTGAGATGGGTGAGTAGCTTGCTAGGGAGAAATTGTGTC
Source organism: Cercis canadensis (assembly GCA_003255065.1). Classification (NCBI taxonomy): domain Eukaryota; kingdom Viridiplantae; phylum Streptophyta; class Magnoliopsida; order Fabales; family Fabaceae; genus Cercis; species Cercis canadensis. Next base: position 80,906 of record QAOA01002360.1, read on the forward strand.
TTCATATTTTTTAGGTCCCTCAACATAGGAAGTATCTCTTATCATGTCTTAACGTGATATTCATTGTTGGATCCCACACAATCAATTCATTGATATTACAACATTAAAGAGCCCAGTTGAAATAGAAAGTATCTCTTAGCATGTCTTAACCTGATCTTAATTGTTGGATCCCATACTATCAATTTATTGGTATTACAACATTTACAACATTAATGAGCCCAGTTGAAATATTGGTCATGGTAGCCGAGCTAGATGCTTCTGGAGTATTGACATGACAAATATCCCCCCCTTTTTGTTGGCTTTTGGGGGGTTTTATTGCTCTAATATGACAGTTTGATTTTCTGGTTCAACACTGTCTATATTCTTGAGCTCTTTGTNCAACATTTACAACATTAAAGAGCCCAGTTGAAATATTGGTCATGGTAGCCGAGCTAGATGCTTCTGGAGTATTGACATGACAAATATCCCCCCCTTTTTGTTGGCTTTTGGGGGGTTTTATTGCTCTAATATGACAGTTTGATTTTCTGGTTCAACACTGTCTATATTCTTGAGCTCTTTGTTGAGAGTATCGCTGACATATGATGGTTTGAAGTTCTTCCCACTGTTTTTTTACTGATGTAGGATGAGTTAGGAATATTGGTGGCGGTAGTGGTACAAGACTAGCTAGTATACGGCTTTATCAAAATAAATTTTATTCTGGGGATTTGGGACTGTTCCTTTCTAAGAGTAGGCATCTGAAATTTTCTTTTTCTTTTTCTATTAAATTAAATATTAGGACTCGACTCTGCAGCGACCAGCATAGCAACTACTTAATAAACTTGATAGTGAATGGAAGGCTCATGATCCCTTTGGAAAAGCTTAGTTATATATGATGATAGAAAAGTTATGAACTCTTGTTGAGGATTTCTTCAGAGAATAGTCTTGAGGACAGCCTGTTATTTTTTCAGTGGGGCAAGGGGTGAATTTCATGGTTTGTCCCTGTGCATCAGATGTATAAAACAATCTATTATCAGTTCTGGAACAGATTTAACCCTAGGTTATTAATATCTTAAACTTAAGCACCATGTACGTCTCTGATGCTGTACATAACCCACGTTGCTGATTAATACTAGTGCAAATTTAAATTCTACGAAGTTATTGAGTTTAAGCTCTTCTCCTTCTGTATTAGTGTGAAGACATCTTTATTTTTCGTTCTATCTAACATCAATGGAATCCATGCCCTTAACTGTCAGTTTCTATTTTACATAGTTATCAAAGCACATGTCTGTTTATGGTTTGTTTCATGATAAGCACTGTTAATAGTTGCAATATACATTATGTCTTCCAATTTTATGCAGAGTAGCTAGTGAACTGACTAAATATTATCATGAAGGTGAATTCACCTGTTGATGGACTGAAAGGATGCAAGGTAAAATTTGCTAAAAACAAACCTTCTTGTATAATAACAATTTTCTGATATAATTGCCAGTAATTTGCGAAACTTTTGTTCTTTCTTTTCCCAGTTTTTGGCGCACTGGATACCTCGATTTGTATACATTATTTTAATCTGCTTTTTGTTGATTTCATAGTTCATATTTATTGGTAGTTTAAATTAGAGGTGGCAGCTTCTTGTTTAGGATTAACTGGATTAAGAATGGGGGATGTGCATATTATTATTTTCCCCAATCTTGTATCCAACAATAGCATGCCTCACATTAATAACGATGACTGTGTGGCTTAGCATTCTATGAATCCACTATTTCTTGTATATTGGGTTAATCCTCAAGAGAAATATTCATTTTCAGATGATGCCATGCGTCCTCTTTTTGTGGATGTGATGTCTAGTTTATATTCTGCTTACTGGCATCATACATAAGTGGCCAGAAATGTATTTCAATAAGTCAGGTATGAATTTAGAACACCAAGGGTCATGTATGAATTTGCAAGTGGGATAGGTGAAGGGCAGCTCTCAATGGGATCTCTATTTCGCTCCTACCTATATTTATAAACAACTGCAACTCTAACAGGCCCTTGCATCGTGGAATGAGCTTACATTCATGCCCCTTGTTGCATTACTCACACCAAGGTTATCACTTAATAACTCGCACTCTGTCTCAATGGATCAATTTAGTTGATCCAGCCTGTTTTATAGAATCCAACTATCACCAATAAGTGGCAACCTACATACACAATGAAGGTAGAAAACGTTTTGGAGGGAACTATGCGTAAGCTGTCTCTTTTGAAACTGAGCTCATGTGATGCACCACCCACATATGACGTATACTGGTACTGTCGTTGATCAACATTCAACAATAATTTGGAATGTTAATGTCACCTCCAATTAAATGGTAGCTAGAGGAGACTCGATTTGTGTCTTGAGTCTTGGCATTACTCATTAGGATATTAAATTGGATGAAGTTGTGGTTCCATGAAAAAGTCTATCTCAAAAACTTAAGTTATTAGGTGGATGCTTACATTAACTTAACACACCTCCTTTGCGCTTCACACAAAACCAACATGGAAGGAAGGTCCTTCTCGCCGTTTTACGTTGAACCATCCTAAGCGTTGGATATGTGACTAGTTAGGCAGCAATTTTGATATCATGTCAAAGAATCAATTATTTCAAAAACTTAATCCGTTAGCTGAAGATCTAACGTAATTTTTTTGTGCTTAACCATGGGAATTACGAAAATATATGTGGATTTAAAATGAGACAAATTGCAATTTTGGTTGCTATTGCTATTGCTATAAAAACATTATGCGTTGGATTTTATATGTGGATTACAATTTAAAATTCTTCTTGACACTGCTTTTTATGATTCTCCATTTAAATCATGTCATAAAAATTAATGAAATGAATAATGTCTAATACGATCCCCATCCCACCAACAACAATTATAGATGAGAAAGGAATATATAGAGAGATGGGACATGCGAGTTATCTATTATTTAGGCGCATAAATTCTAGTTTTGTGTTATCTGTCTATCTATCATGGGTGAAAGATATAGATAAAGAATGTGATCAATTAATTCTCTTGCATTCTACGCAATTGCTTGCTAATTAGTGACTAAAATATTATTTTGAAAAGTGTTGTGTATAGATGAAGGAAAAAAAATTAACTATTATTTTTATTTTAATGAAATTTGAGTTAACTGATGATCTTTATTGGCTAAATCCACTATTTCTATTTCAACATCTTAAAAATATAAAATATTTTAAGTTAAAATAATTGTGCTCAACCATTAATTAGATATGTTGCTTCAAAGCATTCTACATGATCAAGTATATATGGTTGTGGGGCAGCTAACCAATTCTAATTCTTTTTTTTTTTTTTTTTTGTATTACCAAAAAAGTATAGTTATAATTATACATCTCATTATGAAACTTGAAATAATTCATTCTATTTTCTATAGAATTCCTATCTTGATCTTGATGCAGTAATTTCACTTTTTTTTCTCTTAATTAGGAGATTTTTCACGTTTATATAATTATACTTAATTAATTACATAATAAGTTTAAAATTTCCTATTGAAACATTAGAAATTTAAGCCATGGAATTTTGTCCTCTAGTGCTTCAATGACAAATGGCCATGCTATAATGTTGGTCAGCTTCATGTGTATGATGCATCCTAAGTGAAATTAATTAAAGCCACATTTCAACAGCTTCATCATGCATTTCAGACTTATTAGATGTCTTGATTTATTGCATATATATGGTACATGCAACGTCTTGAAAAATGAAACAAATTTCTAGCTATGAAGCTGTTCGTGTAGTATATTAATCTATCATAACGAATGCCTATGGTAACTCAAAATTGAAATTTAATCTTTTGGCGTATATAGCATCAGAAATAAAAAGTAGAGAGGAAATGACAGTTGATAGATGAGCCCAACAACTTTTACTTTTAGTAATTACTTGAAAAAAGACTTAAAATAAAATGGGGCCTTTAATTTACCCTTGGTAAAAATATAGGGTTATCTAACCCCATTTTTGGTAACACAATTATCACCGTTTTTTGTACTATGTGTCAAATTTAGTAGTGGATATTTATTTTTGGTTACTTGTTCAGTTGTTCATTTCTCAACTTGTGTAACAATATTAATGTGACCCTATAATTTAACTAAAATTATGTTAGCACCCTACTTAAAATAACAATTTATGTTAAAGCTTTTTTTTAGTAATTAAATTATGTTAAAGTTGAGAGTAAACAAAGTATGATTTCTTCTCTATTTACATATTTTTCACAAACAAATTTATGAAAAAATTTCAGAAAGAATTATATTCAAATTTATACATAAAGATTCACAATTTAAAATAAAATTTTAAGCATGATAAATTTAAAAATATACATTAATAAATAGATTAAAGTGACTGAAGAACAATAGTGTAAAAAATAAGTCAAAAAATTAAAGAGAGTAAATCTCACACACTCTCTTACTCTTCATATTTGCAAATAGGATTTGTGAGACACGGTTCATCTTCTTTCCCATTTAGCCACTAATTAAATATTTTCTCTCAATTAGAAAGTTAATTTGATAAGTTGAATAAATGTGTAAGTTATAAGTAATATAAACTTATCCTATACTAATACATCATACTAGCAATTAGTGTATTTTTATCTTAATTTGAAAGTTAATTTGATATCATGAACAAGAACATAAGTATTTAACATATTTGAGACATATATATATATATATATATATATATATATANATGGCTTGTAAATGATTGCACATAGTATCCAAAGCAATAGGATAGCAGTTTGGGAGGGCAACATAACCATGACTGCACAAAAATAGGGCTTACGATGGTTCCTGAGAAATGATTATGCCCACCACAGATATTTATAGAGTTAGAGTTGGTATTCAATATTTAGTTAGCATGCAAAAAGATAATATTTTCTTTTGAGCTAATAGGAATATTAAAGATTTAAACATTTTCATACATGGCAATACATGATTTGGTGATTGTGTAAAATTCTTTTACTCTATGGACCAAAATTAAACCATAATAATAATAATAATGATGATAATGAGTAGTAGTAGTAGTATGATATTACGTAGCAAAATATAAACAAAATTTTTGCTTTATCACCAGCTCTTACTTTTTTACAATATTTTTCTACTCTTTTTCTCATTTTTAAAAATATTGCTTTAATACTATAATTTTTTTTAATAATATTTCTCTTCCCTTCCCTTTTTCTCAATTTAGTAATTGTAATAGTCCTTTAGCTTTACTAATCTAATGTTCTTCATACGATTTCTTTTTAAATAGTGAACTTTGTCTATTTAAAGGAAAAAATGACATATTCTTCACACGATTACTAATAACATTTCAGGATAGCCAAATTTGTTACTATTGATCAAGAACAAATAATTAAGAAGTTTTAATTCTTTGTTTTGGATGTTCAAGATGAAAAATAAATAAATAAATAAAGTTCGAACAGAGGATAGTTGAGTTTACCTCCTCATGCATTTTGAATTGAAAAGAAATGTCATGGACAGAGGAGATCGAGTTTGGCAGAATCTGTGATTTTTCTTTGAAGTTGAATCTTCCACGTTTTGTTTAAACTGTTGTAGGGCTTTTCAATCCCTTTTATCTCAAACAATTCTAGAATCTAACAATTCATGACGGAAAACACGGTTTTAACATTAGGTCCTCAGTATTTAGAGTTTTTCATCTGATAGACTCAAGTCAACCAATTTGTCACCTAGGTAATTTGCATTATCTTCAAGAAATTTCAGCATGAAAAAGATACAAGCTATACATATGACGGACCAGAAACCCAGCTCCTAAATCGTGTACTATATTTCCCGTGATTTCAAGATAGCATATGTAAAGAAGATCAAAAAGGGAAAAGATAACATATCTAAATTGAGATTTTGGTTTTTCTTTCACATATTAAATTTTAGTTTCTTGTTTCTCTTTTATATATGAGTTGGGCTCTAGCTCTAATATTGGTTTTGCTCTTGCTCTGGCATTATCTAATTGTAAGTCGATAACTAGTTGAAAATTCTAGTCAGTGATCTGGAAGTTCTGTGCAGAAGTAATAAAGCATTTACCAAGAGAATGATATAATTGAGATGGGTCAGTAGCTTGCTTGGGAGATATTGTGTCTTCATATTTTTTAGGTCCCTCAACATAGGGAGTATCTCTTATCATGTCTTAACGTGATATTCATTGTTGGATCCCACATAACCAATTCATTGATATTACAACATTAAAGAGCCCAGTTGAAATAGAAAGTCTCTCTTAGCATGTCTTAACCTGATCTTAATTGTTGGATCCCACATTATCAATTTATTGGTATTACAACATTTACAACGTTAAAGAGCCCAGTTGAAATATTGGTCATGGTAGCCGAGCTAGATGCTTCTGGAGTATTGACATGACAAATATCCCCCCCTTTTTGTTGGCTTTTGGGGGGGTTTTATTGCTATAATATGACAGTTTGATTTTCTGGTTCAACACTGTCTGTATTCTTGAGCTCTTTGTTGAAAGTATTGCTGACATAGGATGGTTTGAAGTTCTTCCCACTGTTTTTTACTGATGTAGGATGAGTTAGGAATATTGGTGGTGGTACTGGTACAAGACTAGCTGGTATACGGCTTTATCAAAATAAATTTTATTATGGGGATTTGGGACTGTTCCTTTCTAAGAGTAGGCATCTGAAATTTTCTTTTTCTTTTTCTATTAAATTAAATATTAGGACTCAACTCTGCAGCGACCAGCATAGCAACTACTTAATAAACTTGATAGTGAATGGAAGGCTCATGATCCCTTTGGAAAAGCTTAGTTATATATGATGATAGAAAAGTTATGAACTCTTGTTGAGGATTTCTTCAGAGAATAGTCTTGAGGACAGCCTGTTATTTTTTCAGTGGGGCAAGGGGTGAATTCATGGTTTGTCCCTGTGCATCAGATGTATAAAACAATCTATTATCAGTTCTGGAACAGATTTTACCCTAGGTTATTAATATCTTAAACTTAAGCACCGTATACATCTCTGATGCTGTACATAACCCACGTTGCTGATTAATACTAGTGCAAATTTAAATTCTACGAAGTTATTGAGTTTAAGCTCTTCTTCTTCTGTATTAGTGTGAAGACATCTTTATTTTTCGTTCTATCTAACATCAATGGAATCCATGCCCTTAACTGTCAGTTTCTATTTTACGTAGTTATCAAAGTACATGTCTGTTTATGGTTTGTTTCATGATAAGCACCGTTAATAGTTGCAATTTACATTATGTCTTCCAATTTTATGCAGAGTAACTGACTAAATATTATCATGAAGGTGAATTCACCTGTTGATGGACTGAAAGGATGCAAGGTAAAATTTGCTAAAAACAAACCTTCTTGTATAATAACAATTTTCTGATATAATTGCCAGTAATTTGCGAAACTTTTGTTCTTTCTTTTCCCAGTTTTTGGCGCACTGGATACCTCGATTTGTATACATTATTTTAATCTGCTTTTTGTTGATTTCATAGTTCATATTTATTGGTAGTTTAAATTAGAGGTGGCAGCTTCTTGTTTAGGATTAACTGGATTAAGAATGGGGGATGTGCATATTGATTATTTTCCCCCAATCTTGTATCCAACAATAGCATGCCTCACATTAATAACGATGACTGTGTGGCTTAGCATTATATGAATCCACTATTTCTTGTATATTGGGTTAATCCTCAAGAGAAATATTCATTTTCAGATGATGGCATACGTTCTCTTTTTGTGGATGTGATGTCAAGTTTATATTTTGCTTACTGGCATCATACATAAGTGGCCAAAAATGTATTCCAGTAAGGCAGGTATGAATTTAGAACACCCAAGGGTCATGTATGAATTTGCAAGTGGGATAGGTGAAGTGCAGCTCTAATGGGATCTCTATTTCACTCCTAGCTGTATTTATAAACAACTTCAACTCTAACAGGCCCTTGCATCGTGGAATAGGGGAGGAATGAGCTTAATTCTTAATTCATGTTCCTTCTTGCATTACTCACACCAACGTTATCACTGACAATTGACTTGCACTAAAACGACTTAGGTTGATTAACAAAATACAATTTTGGGAAAAGTCAAATTTACCCCCTGCAATTTAGGGTAATGTGCAGTTTACTCTCAAAATTATAAAAAAAAAAGGTGTAAAACACTCGTATTAACTATCAAAATGTGTAAAAACCCCGATTCCATATGGGCAAAATGTTATATGTTACTTTCATTTTCCTTTTACGTGCGTGAGATGTGGTATTTTTCGTTTATTTTTGGATAGCTGCTTATGGATGGAGAATTTTAGCACATTTTGATAGTTGATGGTTTCTTGCACATTTTTATAATTTTGAAGGTAAATTTTACATAACCTATAGTTAGAGGGAGTAAATTGAATTTTTCTCTATAATTTTAATAACCAACTATTTAGAGGACAACACCTTCATTGTGACCTAGTCCTATACAACAACGGTGTCATGGATGGGTTCAAATTTTAATCGGGTTGACTTTTGGGCCTATTAAGATAAATGGGCTTGTAGGTTGGCCCTGTTTTAATTTTAAAGAAACAAAGAAGGAAAAACAAGCAAACCTCTCACTTTGTGTTAGCAATCGAGTTTCGACCATATTACTTAGGCGCGCAAATTCTAGTTTTGTGTTATGTATCATCATGGGTTTGCATTCTATGCAATTGTTTGTTGATTAGTTACTAAAATATTATTTTGAAAAGTGTTGTGTATAGATGAAGGAAAAAAAATTAACTATTATTTTTATTTTAAGGAAATTTGAGTTAACTGATGATCTTCTTTATTGTAAAAGTCGGCTAATTTCTATTTCAACATCTTAAAAGAATATCAAATATTTGAGTTAAAATAATTGTGGTCAACTATTAGTTAGACATGTTGTTTCAGAACATTCTTCATGATCAACTATATATGGCCAATTCAAAAAAAAAAAAAATATTACAATAAAGTCTCATTATGAAACTTGAAATAATTATCTCTATTTTCCATTAAACTCCTACTGGATCTTGATGTGGTAATTTCACTTTTTCTCTTAGGTGATTTTCCAGGTTTTTTTTTTTTTTTTTCTTAACACGTTTATATAATTGTAGTTACATAATAAGTTTAAATTTTCATATTGAAACATTAAAAATTTAAGTCATGGAAGATATACAAAACCCGACCCAACTCAGAGATATAGGCCATTTTTAACATTGGGATGCGGCTTGCATGAGTGTACATTCACCACGCACATTCCACAAAATGCCATTGACAGAAGCCTGCGTCGGTTGCAAACCCATTTAAATGCCACCAATATCCATATTGCACGGAGGTAACAAAAAAAAGGTGGCTTTTGTTGGCATCATGCCTTATAATTTTACTTCACGAATGTCTTGTAAAGAATTCACCTCAGCATGGAATTTTGTCCTCTAATGCTTCAATCACAATTAATGGCCATGTCATAGCATGGGTAAGCTTAATGGTGCATAATGCACCCTCACTGAAATTCAAGCCAGATTTCAACAACTTTATCATGCATTTCAGACTTATAAGATGTCTTCGTTTGTTGTATATATACAGTACATGCAACTACATTTCATTGCCCTAAAACATGAAATTGATTTGTAGCTATGAAGCTGTTTGGCAGTGTATTAATCTCATAATCGATGACTATGGTAACTGAAGATTGAAAATTTGATATTTTGGCATATTAGCATAAGAAATGAGAAATAGAGAGGAAATGGCAGTTGATAGATGAGTCTATTAACTTTTTGTCTCAAATGATTATTTGGAAACGGACTCAGAATAAAATTACTTTGAATGATATCCTGCAAGCTTGTGCATGGTAACAATTCCTATTTATTTGTAGAAATACATACTTATCACATGACAGACACACAACTTTTATGTAGGAAACATAATAACTTGAGAAAGAAAAACCTCGACATAATTAGCTATTAATAGATCTCCAGTGACACAATCAAGTGGTCTCTTGAAAGCTAGTTTAAAAGTGAACTGTTGAAGCATGCACCAAGAACCTACAAAATGCATATTGAGAAATAGTAATTGTAAGGGTAAGTAATTAATACATGACATATAAATTGTTAGTTTTGAAGTTTGAATGTTATGCAGGCATTACTATCAGATGTGTTCGAAGACTTGGTTTTTATGACCTAAAGCAAGAGAAGTACATCTTCTATCTGATTTTAGGGAACTTTGATATGTTCTCTTCCAACTAAGTTTGACATGGAAGTACAACTCAGTTTAACTTAAGCGGCTTTGATATAGACTAAACTGTAAACATATGCATTATTTACAACTTATTTTCTAATTTGAATGATCTAACTATCCACAACTGAAAAAATGGTCAGGATAGAAGGTCTCAAATTTTGGCAGGTATATGTGTTGCAACAACGTACATATATAAATTTAGTAGTTCAAGGTCAATAGTTAAAATAATCTTCAATGTGAACATCTAGGTAGTTTTCCCAAAAGACATTTAATTCATTTTTTTTTTTGAAAAATAAAATATTTGATTTAGTTTTTCTCTAGGCTAAAAAAACAAATATGACTCTTTTGCGTATACATGACTGATTAATCTCCTAAAGATCCCCTACTAATTGTTGATGAGAGTACTTAGAAGTGCTTCCTCTTAGTAAAATAGTAAGTATAGACAAGAATACCCTAACAACCATTAAGTCTATGAGTGTGATAATTACTTATTATTTGGAGAAAGCATACTAGAATTCAGTGAAAAATATAAATTATATGGGTCAATTGAATTCTCAATCAAAAGCTTTAATCTTTACTTACCATGCTCATAACATGAGAGATTCAACGGAAGATGTTTGTCTTTAGGACCACAAAGACATAAAGTTGGTTTTTCAATTCATCAAGAAATCTGAAGTAAGCATGCCTCCATGTCCTGTTGAAAAAGAGAGAAGCACAAATTGCCCAAAAGCCTGTGGCAAACCCTACTCCCATGCCAATATAGAACGATGACAGAAATTCATGTTCACCCTCATTCTCTTCAATTGGTTTTGTGCTATTGGACTTTTCTTCCTGTGTGCAGTTCTTTGTAAGTGGAATTCCACATAGTTCAGGATTGCCAATATAACTAAGTGCATCAAACCTTTGAAGTTGGGATATTGATGGAATTTGGCCAGTGAAATTGTTGAATGAGAGGTTTAAGAAACCAAGAAAAGATAATCTAGACGTAGTCTGAGGAATTTCAACTTCAAATCGGTTGCTAGAGAGATCAAGAGCTTCCAACTCTTTCATGTTTCCAATCTCTTCGGGTATTCTTCCCATCAACTGATTATGGGATAAGTTCAAGGATTGCAATGCAGTTAGGGCAAATATTTCTGGAGGTATTGTTCCAGTCAAATTGTTATGAGAAAGATCGACAATACACATTACCTCTTGTCTGGTTGAATATTCTAATTCATTGCCTTTGATAGGCAATACAAAAGAATAAAGGAAGAGGTATTGGTTCCCTAAAGCTTCGATTGCAACACCCATCTTTGAAGTGTTACGGGAAACCAAGGTTGAGATATTATGTAGGCAGTTGGGTATTGGTCCTGATAATCTATTATCGGCAATATCCAACACAACAAGGGAAGAAAGTTGGCATATCTGTCGGGGTATGTTACCTCTGAATTGATTTGATCCCAACAACAGGACCTTTAAACTCTGGCTTATCCAGGATGGTATATTGCCAGTAAACTTATTTTCACCAAGAACAAGGATGTTCAGTTTCTGGCAATTTTTCAGAAATGGAGGGATATATCCAAATAAGTTTTTCTTGTTCAGATGCAATGACTTGAGATTAGACAATAAACTCATTGATTGGGGAATCTTTCCTGTCAAGCTATTGTTGGCCAGGTTAACATGAACCAGAGATTTCCAATTCATCCAGCAGTCTGTAAGCTCTTCTGATAAATGATTATGAGAAATTTCCAAGAACGACAAATTGCTTTTGCCTTCCATCTTTTGACATAAGAGAGGAGATAAGGTTCCTAAAAAAGAGTTTGTTGTTGCTTTGAAAATAGTCACGTTTGGTGATAATTGAGGGAGCCCTCCTCTCAAATTATTTTTACTCAAATGTATGATTCTGGAGTTTAGTAGTACCTTTGACAAGTCTCCATGGATTGAATTGTTCAATAATTTGATGTATTCAACTTCAGCTACAAAGTTCCAAAATTTATCTTGATCTTCAAATGACAATCTGGAGTTGGTGATTTCTAGGTATTGCAGAGATTTCTGTGTGTATAGCCATGCAGGAAGTTCGGGCTCCACATATCCCAGAGCAATTTCTTTAAGTTGAAAAGAAGGAATCCAGTGGGGATCAAAATGAAAGGTTAAGGCTGGTGAACCCAACTGAAGCTCCTTTAAATTGGAGAGTTTGACAAAATTTATTTCAGATATAACACCTGTCAAAAAAGTGGATTCAACTTCCAAAACCTGTAAGTTAGAGAGTTGTCCAAGACTTTTAAGAAGACTTCCATTCAAGAGATTTGAGCTGAGAAACAACTCAGTTAAGGAGGATAGATTTCCCAAAGTTGTAGGAATGGGACCATGAAAAAAATTGCCGGAAAGATCAAGGTGTTGTAGATTTTCATGTTGACCTAACCAATCTGGAATAGGTCCGTCTAGTTTATTAAAAGATAAGCTCAATGATTTCAAGTTTTGAATATTTAATATCGTCTGAGGTAAGGGTCCTTGGAAAAGATTGTCGCTAAGATTAAGATACCAGAAATCACCACTTAAGTTAAGCAACCAATTAGGTAATAACTTATCAGAGTGAAAATCATTCACTGAAAGATCAAGAACTTGGAGTGAAGTAAAATTGACAAATTCAAGAGATGGGTTGATGTCATGAAGTTCACATTCACTCAAGTGTAACTCTGAAAGTGAAGGAAGCATAGTTACTGACTGAAGCCAGAGAGACTTGTGAAGATCTATGCTACTGAGATTGAGGTATTTCAAGGAAGAAAGACGAGTAAGCCAAGTGAGATCATCAATTTCAAGTTCAGGATGGTTGACTGATAAGTCAAGATATGAAAGCTTTGAGGAGTAATTTCCACAGCAATGAGGAGGCGTAAGTAATAAGTTATTGCCGCTCAAATCCAAGTAGTTTAAAAATTCAAGTTCAAGCAAATTAGATAGGCTGAATTCACCTACCAGGCACTCTGTTTCCTCCTGAGATGGCAGGCAAGGGCGACTTAGTTTGGTGACTCTGTGTGTGAAGCGGTCACACTCAACTCCTGCCCATCCACAGCAATCTTGTTTATTAGACCATGTAGAGAGCATGCCTGGTGAATCTATGACTTCTTGTTTGAAGTTTAAGAGCTTTTGTCGGTCCTTTTCGTTGCACTGGACCTTCAAACCCCATATGCATGGCTTGTAAATGATTGCACATAGTATCCAAAGCAATAGGATAGAAGTTTGGGAGGGCCACATAAAATGACTGCACAAAAATAGGGATCAAGATGGTTCCTGAGAAATGATCATGCCCACCACAGATATTTATAGAGTTAGAGTTGGTATTCAATATTTAGTTAGCATACAAAAAGATAATATTTTCTTTCGAGATAATAAGAATATTAAAGGTTTAAATATTTTCATACATGGCAATACATGATTTGGTGACTGTGTAAAATTCTTTTACACTATGGATCAAAATTAAACCATAATAATAATAATAATGATGATGATGATTGTTAGTAGTAGTAGTAGTATGATATTACTTAGCAAAATATAAACAATTTTTTTTTTCTTTTTCACCAGCTTACTTTTTTATAATTTTTTTCTCATTTTTAAAAATATTGCTTTAGTACTATACTTTTTTTAAATAATCTTTCTCTTCCCTGCCCTTTTTTCTCAATTTTGTAATTGCAATAGTACTTTAGCTTTACTAATCTAATATTCTTCATATTATTTCTTTTTTAAATAGTGTAACTTTGTCTATATTTTAGAAAAAAAAAAAACATATTCTTAGATTTGGATCAAAAGTTTTTAGAGTTTTAGTTGATCAACAACGCTGCAATACAAGCCAAGAACAAGGACTCTTGATAAATAATTGAGAGAAATTTTCATTGGTCCATCTAAAAAATGAAAATGATAAGAGAAAGAACAGTGAAACTCCAAGATTAAAAAATAATGAAGCCAAGAACAAAGACTCTTGAATAGTGACTGCACGGACCACAGTGTCTCTCCCAAAAACTAATTCATCCAGAAATGTTGTTTTAGGATAGTCAAATTTGTTACTATTGATAGAGAACAAATAATTAACAAGTTTAAATTCTTTATTCATATAAGTAAACATTTTCTTTTAAAAATTCAAAATATTTCATTCAACACAATTCCCAAAGAAATTTTTTCCAAACGAGTCAAATACGCTGTTCTAGTTTTTCCATCTGACTTTTCTTTATTTTATTGAAATAAATGCCACAAACGACATATACCTAATGAAGAAAATTTCAGTAAGGAAAAAGTCAGACAAAGAAAAACTTGCCACTATAATCTCTTCCATACATGACTTAACCTTTCATCATTACTTTCCTTAGTATCTTGTCAATTACTAACTACTGCGAAGAACAAAAAAATGCCCAATGAAAGACTTCTAACACAGAGCCATCAACATCATAGAAAAAGTCTATGTTAAATAGCAATAGTATGGTGTTTTAATGCCAAATGGCCAGTAACCTAGTAGTACTAGATTATTTTCAAGACTTTTAAATTTTGTGTTTAAACTTATAGCTAAACCAAAAATATCACAAAAAAAGTAGAATATTTAAGTATGTTTAAATTTAGGAGGGGCTCCTGGTTTAAGAGGAATAGTCCAAAATTGACTTAATGACTGTAATTTGCTAGAATTGTGAATTGTGGAGCTGCAATTTCCTCAATTGTCACAACCACAAAGCAACTACAATCACAATTTGAAACTATGATTTTACTTTATAATGGCATGTAATTAGTCCATTTCACATCCCTTTCATTACCCTAAAGTTCTAGGACAATAATTTTCTCTTTAGCGAATAATATTCAAAACCTTCCCATGTTCATTCCCCTTTCTATGTTTTGTTTTTGTTTTTTTTAAAAAAAAAATTGCTCAAACGGCTCCTCTCTCTCTCTTTCTTTCTCTCTTCTCTCTATTCTTTACATTCTCATTTCTCACCTTTCTTACCAAGCTGACTCTTAAATATAAGCAGAAGGCATTCATGATATTTTGCCCATGTTACCTGTCTAGTACTTTTGCAAGTAGGCACCATGAGAACTGTTAACATTTTTTACATCTATTCTAATTTACTACCAAAAAAGTATAGTTATACATCTGATTATGAAACTTGAAATAATTCATTATATTTTCCATAAAATTTCTATCTGGATCTTGATGCGGTAATTTCACTTTTTCTCTTAGGTGATTTTTCACGTTTATATAATTGTACTTACATAATAAGTTTAAATTTCCATATTGAAACAATAAAAATTTAAGCCATGGATGATTACAGCTGATAAAATGGGTTAGGCCGATGGGCTGGTTCATTTTAACCCATAGAAACATTAGGTTGGACCATAAAAATGTTGGCCCAAATAGAATTGGGCTAATTTGACCCAACCCAAATAGACTTTTTTTGTTTTGTTTTGAGATTAGACCATACCACGAAATTATATTAATAAGTGTTATTTGAAAGTATAAATTATTACAATTTGTTTTATTACTTATGCCTCTTCATTTTAAATTTACACTTAGATGTATTATTTTTTATATATATTTTTAATTCTATTTATTACTTTATGCATGTTTTGTTTTGTTCAATTAGATTCATTAGTAAGTTAGCCTAAAATAGCTAAAATAACTAAAGAAAAAAACCTAAACTCTTATTAGTTTTTAGCCTTATTACAAATAAAAATAGTTTAAAAAATTCAAAAAAAAAGTGGACTGACCCGTTTTGGCCCGCAACTCGTAGAGGGTTGGGCTAGGCTAGCAATATGCTGGCTCGAATAAAAAGGACAAAATTGACTTGGTCTGAATTGGCCAACGACCCAACTGGGCTGGACAAATTTGGTTTTGCAGCTCTATGGATGATACACAAGACCTGACCCAACTCAAAGATATGGGCCAACCAAAGCACTTTTTGGGTTGGGTTTTTTTTTTTAACATTGGGATGCGGCTTAGGCCCAATTTGAGGCTCAAATCTTGTTTGAAAAAATATTAACTTTTGTCAATTTGACTGTATTTATATATATATTTTTTTTTCATGTATGCTACATACAATGTGAAGGGATAATAGATGAGCCGACAAGGCTTAGCTCAATTGATAAGTTGAAGTTGCTTTGATGAAAACCTCTTTAATTCAAAAATTGCTGGAGAGAATTTTTTGGTAGGCATATATTATTTGTGGTGCACCATGTCTTGGAGATAAAATAATCTATTTATTTTTAAAAAAATTTCTCTTCCAAAAAAAATGGAGGTAATAAGTTTTCTTTCCAGCTTCACTGTCAATTAAACTGAAGTGTAACACCAATAGATTTATAGTTAATGTGGATTAATGACTTGTGGTTTTTACTCCTAGCAACTCCATGCATGCATGATATATTTATTTCCTAGAAACAATATTTGCGTTATTTTGCAGTTTAACTTGATTCAATAAGTAATTTTACTTGATTTTTACTTACCAAGACAATACAATTTACGTCAACTGAACCTACCTAAAAACATTCCACATTTTATAAGTGAGAGACAAGCTCCAAAACCCCAGAATGGTCACAAAACAAAGAATTAAGAAGCAGACTAGGTTAACTGGTGAAGCAATAAAACTCATTGTGTCTGAATGCTCTCTTAATTCATCCACAACTTCAGCACAACATCTACGTTCATGACATGCATTAGACTATTGCATTGCAAGATGAAGCCTGAAACCCAACATCATCATTCTAAAATGTTTAGTATTTTCCCTTACCTTAAACACAATTCAGAAAAGAATGAATTACATATACCTAATCAGGGACCACACAATTAAGTAGATCCCCCTAAAAGATAAAATTGATTTGTAGCTATGAAGCTGTTTGGCAATGTATTAATCTCATAATAGATGACTATGATAACTGAAGATTGAAAATTTGATCTTTTGGCATATTGGCATAAGAAATGATAAATAGAAAGAAAATGGCAGTTGATAGAAGAGTCTATTAACTTTTTGTCTCTAGTAATTATTTGGAAACAGACTCAGAATAAAATTACTTTGAATGATATCCTGCAAGGTTGTGCATGGTAACAATTCCTATTTATTTGTAGAAATACATACTTATCACATGACAGATGCAAAACTTTTATGAAGGAAACATAATAACTTGAGAAAGAAAAACCTTGACATAATTAGCTATGAATAGATCTCCATTGACACAATCAAGTGGTCTCTTGAAAAGCTAGTTTAAAAGTGAACTGTTGAAGCATGCACCAAGAACCTGCAAAATGAATATTGAGAAATAGTAAATTGTATGGGTAAGTAATTAATACATGACATATAAGTTGTTGCTTTTAAAGTTTGAATGTTATGCAGGCATTACTATCAGAGGTGTTTGAAGACTTGGTTTTTATGAGTTAAAGCATAAGAAGTACATCTTCTATCTGATTTTATGGAACTTTGATTTTTTTATCTTCCAACTAAGTTTGACATGGAAGTCCAACTCAGTTTAACTTGAGCAGCTTCGATATATAGACTAAACTATAAGGATATGCATTATTTACAACTTATTTTCCAATGTCAATGATCTAACTATCCACAACTGAAAAAATGGTCAGGATAAAAGGACTCAAATTTTGGCAGGTATATGTGTTGCAACAATGTACATATATAAATTTAATAGTTCAAGATCAATAGTTAAAATTATCATCAATGTGAACATCTAGGTAGTTTTCCCAAGAGACATTTCATTCAATTTCTTTTTTGAAAAAAAAAATATTTGTTTTAGTTTTTCTCTAGGCTAAAAAAAAAGTCCCCTAAATATCAAATATGACTTTTTTTGTATATACATGACTGGTAAATCTCCTATAGATCCCAGAACTTTACACTAATTGTTGATGATAATACTTAGAAGTACTTCCTCTTAGTCAAGCATTAAGTCTATGAGTGTGATAATTACTTATTATTTAGAGAAAGCATACTAGAATTCAATGAAAAATATAAATTATATGGGTCAATTGAATTCTCAATCAAAAGCTTTAATCTTTACTTGCCATGAGAGATTCAACGGAAGATGTTAGTCTTTAGGACCACAAAGACATAAAGTTGATTTTTCAATTCATCAAGAAATCTGAAATAAGCATGCCTCCATGTCCAGTTGAAAAAGAGAGAAAAACAAATTGCCCAAAAGCCTGTGGCAAACCCTACTCCCATGCCAATATAGAACCATGACAGGAGTTCATGTTCACCATTATTTTCTTCAACTGGTTTTGTGTTGTTGGGCTTTTCTTCCTATGTGCAGTTCTTTGTAAGTGGAATTCCACATAGGTCAAGATTGCCAACATAGGTAAGTACATAAAAACTCTGAAGTTAAGATGTTGGTGGAATTTGGCCAATAAAATTGTTGAATGAGAGGCTTAAGAAACCAAGATAAGACAATCTAGACATAATCTGAGGAATTTCACCCTCGAGTCGGTTGACAGAGAGATCAAGAGCTTCCAACTCTTTCATGTTTCTGATCTCTTCGGGTATTCTTCCCATCAACTGATTGTGGGATAAGTTCAAGGATTGCAATCCAGTTAGGGAAAATATTTCTGGAGGTATTGTTCCAATCAAATTGTTATGAGAAAGATCGACAACACGCACCAATTCTTTAGAGATTAAGTAAATTAAATGATTTCCTTTGATAAGCAATTCAAGAGAATTTCCGAAGATCAATGTCTCACAAGAAACATCGATATAGGTGAATAAATACTGGGTTGAGGTATTAAGGGAAACCAAGGGTGTGATATTATGTAGGTAGTTGGGTATTGGTCCTGATAATCTATTATCGGCATATTCCAACATTACAAGGAAGAAAGTTGGCATACCCCCGTATGTTACCGCTGGATTGATTTGATCTCAACAACAATACATTTACACTTCGGCTTATCCAGTATGGTATATTGCCAGAAAACTTATTTCCCCCAAGATTAAGGATGTTCAGTTTCTGGCAATTTTTCAGAGATGGAGGGATATATCCAAATAAGTTGTTCTTGTTCAGATGCAATGACTTAAGATTAGACAACAAACTCATTCATTGGGGAATCTTTCCTGTTAAGCTATTGTTGGCCAGTTTAACATGAACCAGAGATTTCCAATTCATCCAGCAGTCTGTAAGGTCTCCAGATAAACGATTATGAGAAATGTCCAAGAACAACAAATTGTTTTTGCCTTCCATCTTTTGACACAAGAGAGGAGATAAGGTTCCTAAAAAAGAGTTTTCTCTTGCTATGAAAACAGTCACGTTTGGTGATAATTGAGGGAGCCCTCCTCTCAAATTATTTTTACTCAACCATGTGATTCTGGAGTTTAGCAGCACCTTTGACAAGTCTCCACCGATTGAATTGCTCCATAATTTTATGAATTCAACTTCAGCTACGAAGTTCCAAAATTTATCTTGATCTTCAAATGACAATGTGGAGTTGGTGATTTGTAGGATATGTAGAGATTTCTGTGTGTATAGCCATGCAGGAAGTTCGGGATTCACATATCCCAGAGCAATTTCTTTAAGTTGAAAAGAAGGAATCTAGTGGGGATCAAAATGAAAGGTTAAAGCTGGTGAACTCAAGCGAAGCTTCTTTAAATTGGAGAGTTTGACAAAATTTATTTCAGATATAACTCCTATCAAAATATTGGAATCAACATCCAAAACCTGTAAGTTAGAGAGTCGAAAACTTTCTAGAAGACTTTCATTCAAGAGATTTGAGCTGAGAGACAACTCAATTAAGGAGGATAGATTTCCCAAACTTTTAGGAATAGGACCAACAAAAAAATTATCCAAAAGATCAAGCTGTTGTAGATTCTCATGTTGGCCTAACCAATTTGGAATAGGTCCATCTAGTTTATTCTGACCTAACCTCAATGATTTCAAATTTTGAAGATTTAATATTGTCTCAAGTAAGTGGCCTCGGAAATGATTTTTGCCAAGATCAAGAACCCAAATGTCATGACTCAGATTAAACAACCATTTAGGTAATTGATCAGATTGAAAATAGTTGGCAGAAAGATCAAGAACTTGGAGTGAAGTAAAATTGACAAATTCAAGAGATGGGTTAATGTCATGAAGTTGACATTCACCCAAGTGTAACTCTAAAAGTGAAGGAAGCATAGTCATTGACTGAAGCTAGAGAGACATGTGAAGATCTATGTCATTGAGATTGAGGTATTTCAAGGAAGAAACACAAATAAGCCATGTGAGATCATCAATTTCAAGTTCAGGATGATTGAATGATAAGTCAAATATGAAAGCTTTAAGAGTAATTTTCACAGCAATGAGGAGGTGTAAGTAATAAGTTATTGCCGCTCAAATCCAAGTAGTTTAAAAATTCAAGTTCAAGCAAATTAGATAGGCTGAATTCACCTGCCAAACAGTCTCTTTTGTCCTGAAATTCTTGGGAGAAAGGGCAGGGAAGACTTAGTTTGGTGACTCACTGTGTGAAGCGGTCACACTCAACTCCTGCCCATCCACAGCAATCTTGTTTGAAGTTTAGGAGCTTTTGTCGGTCCTTTTCGTTGCACTGGACCTTCAAACCCCATATGCATGACTTGTAAATGATTGCACATAGTATCCAAAGCAATAGGATAGCAGTTTGGGATTGGGAGGGCCACATAACCATGACTACACAAAAATAAAGGGGCTCAAGATGGTTTGTTCAGAAATGATTACGCCCACTGCAGATCTTTGTAGAGTTAGAGTTGGTATTCAATTATTACCAAAAAAAAAAAAAAAAGAGATTTGGTATTCAATATTTAGTTAGCATACAAAAAATTAATATTTTTTTTTAGATGATAAGAATATTAAAGGTTTAAATATTTTTATACATGGCAATACATGATTTGGTGATTGTGTAAAATTCTTTTACACTATGGATCAAAATTAAACCATACTAATAATAATGACAGAAAGATCAGCGAAACTCCAACTTCCGACCTCAACGAAAAATAATGCCAACAAGCCAAGAAGAAGACTCTCAGATAGTGACTGCACGGACCACAATGTCCGTCCCATAGACTAGAAAATTTGCATTATCTTCAAGAAATTTCAGCATGAAAAAGATATAAGCTATACATATCATGGACCAAAAACCCACCTCCTAAATTTTGGACAATATTTCCGGTGATTTCAAGATAGCATATGTAAAGAAGACCAAAAAGAAAAAAAGATAAGAGTAAAACCCATTTTTGGTCCCTGAAAAATAGGTTTACCGACAAATTCATCCTCCAAAAATTTTCAGTGACAAATTGGTCATTGAATTATGCTTCCATCTGACAAATCAGTCATCCGTCTAGTGATGTTAAATAAGGTTGGATGAAAAAGTTCACGTAACACGTTACGTGCTGATGTGACTGTTAAATGCTGACGTGACACCTTAAAAAATAAAATTCTGCTAACATGGCGCCAAAACAAAAATTTTTAAAAAAATTCTCTCTCTCTTTTTCTCCATGCTCACTCTCATCTCTCTCTCTCTCTCTCTTATCTCTCCCTTCCCCCTTCGTCCCTTGCCTCTCTCTGCAACTCTCTTTCTCTTCCTCACCTTCCTCATAACCCGTACTCCACTCTTCTCATTTCTCCTCCTCCTTTCACAATCACAACCGTCGAAGTGAGTGCTCTACTATCTCCGCTCCGATGAGATGGATGGGCTTCATCCAATAGCAAAAATAGTAAAATGCTCCTTCTTCCTATTAAGTAAGGAAGGGTGAGTACTCCTTGAAGGACCTGTTGTAAAGGACATCTCCCAAGATCACAAATCGTAGGGCAAGTTCTCCTCAAAGCTCTCCTTTGACCCGTCCTTGAGGTAATTGTATAAATCATAATACCATGGTAATTGTATAAATCATAATAGGGCGTACTCTGATATGAACCCGTCCTTGAGGTAGTTGTATAAATCATAATACCATGGTTCCCATCGTCCTCCTCTCTCATTTCTCTCTCTCTCTTCCCCGTCTCTCTCATTTCTCTCTTCTTCCCCTTCCATGCTATAGTAGACATGATAATCATCTTTAAGAAAGGAGCACAAAAACAAACCACTAGAACAACCCATCATGCAACAAAGGAATTGAGTCACATGTACCCCAAGTCACGTCAAGTTGACTCAGTCCTGAGTCACATGTACCCCAAGTTGGCTTCATGCAAATCAAACTATAAGCAGGTTTTTTCTTCAAGCCTCGTTTCCTCATGAGGCCTCATATGTAATTCACTGACTCCTATCGTTTTGCTTCGGCATATATATTTGATAACATGACATGGCAAGAATGAAGAGGGTTGCATGCATGGCAAGAAAGATCACTTGATACTGGCTTCTTAGGGTGGGATGCAAATATTATCCATTTCAAAAGTTTATTCTGATCACTTGATTTTTGTTACTTACAGAACATATGCTATTTTATGCCAGTGAAAAGTATTCGGAGGAAGATAGCTATTCCAAGTTTTTGAGAAAAGTATCCAAGATAGCTATTATGTTTAACAGATTATAAACTTATAGAAAAAGAATACAGATTATAAAGTTCTCAAAACATGTTTAACAGAATTCTTCTCTTAAGTCTGTAGAAAGCTAGAACGTTTAGCAGATTTTGGGTGCCACGTCAGAATCTAGAGGAGAGAGAGTTTAAAAGAATCCAGCCATAACATGTTTAACATTCAGCAGCTAGAACATTCAGCCATAACATGTTTAACAGAATCCAGAGGAGAGAGAGTAAGAATGGCGGAGAGAGAGAGAAATGAGAGTGAGAGAAGGATGAGAGTGAGGACGGAGAAAGAGAGAAAGAAGATTTTTTTTTTTTCACATTTTTGTTTGGTGCCACGTCAACAGATTTTCTTTTTTTTAAGTGTCACATCAACACTTAACAGCCACGTCAGCACTTAACGTGCCACATGGACTTTTCCATCCAATCTCATTTAACATCACCAGACGGAAAACTGATTTGTTAGACGGAAGCATAATTCGAGAACTAATTTATTACCGAAAATTTTTGGAGGACGAATTTATCGGTGAACTCATTTTTCAGAGACTAAAAATGGGTTTTACTCAAAAGATAATATATCTAAATTGAGACTTTGGTTTTTCTTTCACATACTAAATTTTAGTTTCTTGTTTCTCTTTTATATATGGGTTGTGCTCTAGCTCTACTCGTTAAGGGAGATATTTTTATAGGTGAGGCTCCCTTTTTGAGTCTGTGGAATATGCGATAATATGCAGAATTTTTTTTTTAATGGCAGAGCAGTGTTGAATTAACTGAGTTTCACGACTTGAACCTTTTTTTTTTTTTGTGTGCTTCTTCTTTAATCCTCTTCTTCCTTCACCCAATATCTTATTTTATGGCCACTTTTCAATTTATCTTGACGAAAAATACTTTTGGCTGGGCTATTGCCGTGCTCCATAAGTCATTCAATTACCTACACAAATTATATTTTCACTTGACTAGGGAAGTTTTGTAATATGTCCCCTATATTTCTCTTTTCTAGCTTTGCTGTCAATTAAACTGAAGAGAAGCACCAATAGATTTCTAATTGATGTAGATTAATGACTTCTAGTCCTTACTGCTAGATGGATGCAGACATTTATGGCTCTTACTTTCATTTATTTGATAAACAATTGAGAGAAATTTTCATTGGTCCATCTAAAAAATGAAAATGATAAGAGAAAGATCAGTGAAACTCCAACTTCCAAAAATAATGCAAGCTAAGAACAAGGACTCTTGAATAGTGACTGCACGGACCACAATGTCTCTCCCAAAGACTAATCATCCGGAAATGTTGTTTTAGGATAGCCAAATGTGTTACTATTGATAGAGAACAAATAATTAACAAGTTTAAATTCTTTGTTTTGGATGTTAGAGATGAAAAAAAAAATAAAGTTCAAGGAATGTTGAGTTTACCCCTTCTGGCGATTTTGCCTGTGATATTGCTTTAAAGTCCTCTACCAAAGAGAGAGCAGAAGTTGAATCTTCCATGCTTTGTTTAATCGTTGGAGGGCTTCTTGATCCCTTTTATCTCAAGAAAAAAAAATAATGTCATAATCTAACAATTCACGATGAAAAAAGGTTTAAACATTGGGTCCTTAGTATTTGGAGTTTCTCATATGGAGTAAAGTTGTAGATACACGAGACTTGGCCCAACGACCCATAGGCCTATCACTTTGGCCCATTCGGTCAAAGACAATGCCAACAACGTGAAGATACCCCGTTTTACCCTCAAGGCTCACGTATATATAGCCCCCAGATGACAAATAGAAGGTAAGTGACAATTCTTTAACTCATTGTCCATCTTCCTTACTTATTCAAAGTCAAACCAATATGACTTCATCATTGGAGCTTGGACACCCCGTCCGACCCTTGACCTTCCTTGCTTGCAGGAGAACCTGAATCATCCCCTTCGTTGTTCACACCAAATCAGGTATCAACATTTGGCGCCGTCTGTGGGAAGAGAGACTGTTTTTCTTTCTCCTTTTCCGAAAAACAAATATCATTGTTCGATCCTGTCTTAGGTGACATGGCCACCTCTGAGCAAGACGGGGCCTTCCATATGATCTCAGAGAACACACCCCCACCAGTAGGAATTTCATTTCAGCCGGACACTGCGAAAAAGCTACCGCCATCCCCTCCTCGCCAAGCCCTTCACAGTCCAGAGCCTTCCCAAGGGGACCTCAATCCGCAACAGGCTACTCTATCCTTTCTACTCCAAGAAATCCAAACCCTAAAACGGGAAAGGCTGGCGGATAAAGCCGAAATCGCCGAGCTGAAGAGACACCAGCGGCATAGCGACTCCCAAGGGGAACCCCTAGTTCGAGAAGACCTTCCTCCTCGAGTTTCCCTTCAGCAAACTCCGTCCCAGGGGAACCGCCAGAAAGGCCAGGCGGGGGAAGAGGTTGCCGAGAGTCAGTCCTCCTTCCATGCTCTCAACCGAGGAGCACCTCCCCAAACGTTCATCCACAACCAGCTCTTGCCACCCGCTTCGGAGAAGCACAAGCAGGTTGTAAAGCATCCCTTCACCCAAGAGATCATGAGCTTTCCCTTACCAACCAACTTCAAACAGCCCAACCTCGACTCTTATGACGGCTCCACCGATCCCCGAGAACATTTGGAAAATTACAACTCAGTCATGCTTTTGGCTGGATCAGCATAAGAAATTATGTGTCGAGCTTTCCCCACGACCTTGAAGCAGGCAGCCCTGCAGTGGTTTTCCAGCCTCCCTCTGGATAGTATAACCAGTTTTGACCAACTCGCCGACCTGCTGCAAGCCCACTTCTCCACCAACATGACGCATCAAAGATCATCTGTCGTCCTGGCCACGTTAAAGCAAGGAGACTCTGAGTCCCTCAAAGAGTATATGGACCGATACAACAAGTTGTCTCTCCAAATTCGTGACCTGACAGAGCCTGTAGCCATGCATGCAATCCAAGCAGGACTCCGGCCTGGGCGCCTAGACGAGAACCTTACTCTTGACCCACCGGGAAGCCTATCCGACCTCCTACTCCGGATAGCCAAGCATATTAATCTGGAAAAGATACTCGGACAGGATGAGAAAAGCAAGCATAGGGACAAAAAGCCCGTGGACGAGAAGAAGAACACTAAAAGAGACAGGTCCCCTTCCTGACCTTGTTTCGACAGTTACACTCCGCTCAATCAGAGTCGAGCTCGAGTACTTGAAGAAATATGCCACACAAAGCTGGCTCAACTCCCACCCCCCAAAAAGACTGTGGGAGCAGACAAAGACAAGTATTGCGCCTTTCATTGGGGGCGAGGGCACGATACCAACGATTGTAGACACCTGTCGAACGTCATTGAGGACCTTATTCAGAAGGGATACTTGCAGCATTACCGTGCCGAGGACCCAGCACCGGTCCAGAGGTCCCATAATGAGTACAGACCCAGAAATAGATCCCCTTCCCGGAGCCGGCCGACCCGCCAAGAGCACCACCAGCAGGGCGAAAGAGCGTCGGAAAGGAACCCGCCACCTCAGCAGGAAGACCCGAGGAAGCAGCCAATAGGTACTATTCACACCATTGCAAAGGGATTTGCTGGAGGAGGACCCTCGAGGTCCTTCAGAAAGAGGCACGAGAGGGCCGCTCAAAGGCACAAAAAAGAGGTCCTCCACACTACAACAGCCAGGAAAGTCAAGCCTCAGCCGACCATATCCTTCTCCAGCGAGGACTTTGGAGCCATCGACCCAGAACATGATGACCCTGTGGTCACATCTTGTTTCATTGCTAATTACGAAGTACGAAAAGTTCTGATAGATCAAGGCAGCTCAGCTGACGTGCTGTTTTATCACGCATTCTCATAGCTCGGAATTCCCACTTCCAATCTAGGGTATTATTCGGGCATGTTAATTGGATTTTCAAGGGCACATGTTGTAGTCAGGGGTACCATTACCCTAAGGACCACTTTAGGAGACTCCCGCACTTGGCCAATGCCGACGTCCGATTTCTGGTGGTAGATTGCCCCTCCGCATATAATGTTATACTCGGGAGGCCTTCCTTAAATAGCATCGAAGCAATAGTCTTAACGAAACACCTCCTGTTGAAATTTCCCACAGCCTCGGGGAAGGTCGGCCAAGCCAGGGGGACCAATTCCTGGGGAGAACATGCTACAACATCAGCTTGTCAATCGATCACTCTAAAATGCAGGATCCAGTGCAAGCCTGCCAGATAGCCTCAAGTTCCTCAGTCCTACTCAATGAACTCGACAATAGAGGGGAAAAGCAAGACACTCGCCCCGAGCTTATAGACAAACTGATCCCAGTTCAAGTGGGAGCAAGCCCAAACCAGACAGTACAGGTCGGATCCAGCATTCCTCCTTCCGCACTCAAGAAACTGACGGACCTGTTGATCACCAACGCTGATCTCTTCGCATGGACAGCGGCGGACATGCCAAGTATAAACCCCAATTTCATCTGTCATAAGCTCGCTGTTAGTGCAGGTGCTAAGCCGGTTCGGCAAAAGAAAAGGGTCGTCGGACCCGAGCGGCAAACCGTGATCCAAGCAGAAATCCAAAAACTGCTCGAAGCCGGCTTTATAAGGGAACTCCCGTATGTGACCTAGTTGGCAAACGTAGTTCTAGTTAAAAAATCCACGGGGAAGTGGAGAATGTGCATGGACTACTCCGACCTAAACAAGGCATGTCCAAAGGACCCATATCCTCTGCCCAGTATTGACAAGCTCATCGACGGGGCGTCAGGGTATAAACTCTTAAGCTTCATGGACGTATACTCGGGATATAATCAAATCAGGATGCACCTGGATGACGAGGAAAAGACCGCCTTCATCACTGAGAAAGCAACATACTGCTATAGAGTAATGCCTTTCGGCCTGAAGAATGCGGGAGCTACCTACCAGAAGCTGATGAATCGGGTTTTCAAGAGGCAAATAGGTCGGAACATGGAGGTGTACGTGGACGACATGCTTGCAAAGTCCCAATCAGTCGCCCATCATTTAACCGACCTGGAAGAAATATTCGCCGAGCTCCGTCAACATTCTATGCGCCTCAACCCCTCCAAGTGCGCTTTCGGGGTAGAGGCAGGGAAGTTTTTAGGTTTCCTGCTGACGCATAGGGGAATAGAGGCCAACCCGGATAAATGTGTAGCAATCATGAACATGCAACCACCCCGGACTGTGCGGGAAGTCCAGCGATTATCCGGAAAGATCGCAACCTTATCCCAATTTATGTCAAGATCAGCAGACAGAGACCTTCCATTTTTCAAAACCCTAAAGAAAGCAAGAACTTCGAATGGACCCCAGAGTGTCAAGACGCCCTCAAAGAGCTTAAGCAGTACCTCGCCTCACCTCCCATACTTTCCAAGCCCAAACCAGCAGAAACGTTTTATGTATATCTCACCACCAGTGAGCAGGCCATAAGCTCCGCTCTTGTCCGAGAAGAAAGCAAGGCCCAGTTCCCTGTTTACTTTACCAGCCACACTCTTCAGGGTTCCGAGCTCAGATACCATAAAATTAAAAAACTAGCCTATGCGCTCCTCCTCTCGGCTCGGTGCCTAAGGCCATATTTTCAAAATCATCAGATAATCGTTCGAACCGATTAACCCATCAGGCAGGTTCTCCAAAAACCTGATGTAGCAGGACGAATGCTGGGATGGGCAGTTGAGCTTTCAGAGCATAGCATCACCTACGAGCCGCGCGGTACTATTAGAGCACAAGCACTCGCAGACTTAGTCGGCGAGCTCACGCGGCCTGCAGGAGAGGACCAGGACGACCACAACACTTGGACGTTATAGGTAAACGGATCCTCAAACCTCAAGGGGGGAGGCGCATGCATAATCGTAGAAGGACTAGAAGGCATCACGGTGGAGCAATCCCTAGGCTTCGAGTTCTCGACCTCCAACAATCAAGCCGAGTATGAAGCACTCATCGCCGGTCTCAAGTTAGCTCTCGAGATAGGATCGAAAAATCTCACAATCTTAAGTGACTCCCAGCTAGTAACCAGTTAAGTGAAGGGAGCATACCAGGCCAAGGATCCTCTCATGATCAGATATCTAGAAAAAGTAAAGAAGCTGGTGTCCAAGTTAAAGACCTCTGAAATCCAACATATCCCGAGAAGTGAAAACTGCCGTGCCAACCTCCTCTCTAAGCAAGCCAGCAGTAAGAAAGCAGAAAATAATCAAACCGTGATTCAGGAAACGCTCTTTAGCCCGAGCATCAACCAGGATGACCTGCTTCACATTGAAGAAGTAGCACCAACCTGGATCACCCCGATTAAGCACTTCTTCCAAACAGGAGACCTACCCGCTGACAAGTTGGAAGCTCAAAAATTGCAACGGACAGCCGTCAATTATAACCTTCAAGGAGAAGCACTCTATAAGTTTGGGTATTTCACTCCCCTCCTAAAGTGCCTGGCACCGGACCAATCCCGATACGTGCTGCAGGAAATTCACGAGGGCATCTGTGGTCACCACATAGGAGCCTGTTCTTTAGCAGCTAGCACCCTCCGAGCAGGATACTATTGGCCAACACTGCGGAAGGATTCCGCCGAGCTCGTGAAGAAATATGACAAATGTCAAAAATTTGCGCATATCTACTCGGCACCCCCATTCGACCTCCATTTCACAGTTGAACCCTGGCCATTTTGCAAATGGGGTCTAGACCTCCTAGGCCCGTTCCTACTAGCTGCAGCCCATAAGAAATTTCTCATTGTTACTATTGATTATTTCTCTAAATGGATTGAAGCCGAGCCTCTGGCTAGCATAACGGCCAAGTACGCTAAGAAATTCGTTCAAACTTTCATTGTTTGCAGGTTCGACATCCCTCATACAATAACAACGGACAACGAAACCCAGTTCACGGACTCCGAGTTCAAAAAATTTTGTGCCGACCTCCACATCTGGCTTAACTTCACGTCAGTTGAGCACCCACAAGCCAACGGCCAGGTGGAAGCGGCAAACCGGATAATACTTGGTGGACTCAAAAAAAGGCTAAACCAGTTCAAGGGCAAATAGACAGAGGAGCTCCCATGGGTTCTCTTGTCTTACCGAACAACCTCCCAGACCTCCACAGAGGAGTCGCCATATAAACTGACCTACGGAGCAGAAGCCATGATCCCAGTAGAAATTGGCGAACCCAGATGTAGAAGAGAGCGGTTTGACCCCGACCAGAACCCAGAACAAATGCAGGTTGATCTCGACCTGCTTGACGAAGTTAGGGAAAAAGCTCGGCTTAGGGCAATGACATACAAACAGAAACTCACCCGATACCACAATGACAAGGTAAGGCCCAGAGAATTCCACGAAAGAGACCTCGTGCTCAGAAAAGCAGCAATCACTAGAAAGCACTTGAATGAAGGAAAGCTCGCGCCAAATTGGGAGGGCCCCAACCGAGTCCACAAGGCACTAGTTAAGGGGGCATATAAGTTAGAAACCCCGGAAGGTGATAGCATCCCGAGCCTCTGGCTAGCATAACGGCCAAGTACGCTAAGAAATTTGTTCAAACTTTCATTGTTTGCAGGTTCGACATCCCTCATACAATAACAACGGACAACGAAACCCAGTTCACGGACTCCGAGTTCAAAAAATTTTGTGCCGACCTCCACATCTGGCTTAACTTCACGTCAGTTGAGCACCCACAAGCCAACGGCCAGGTGGAAGCGGCAAACCGGATAATACTTGGTGGACTCAAAAAAAGGCTAAACCAGTTCAAGGGCAAATAGACAGAGGAGCTCCCATGGGTTCTCTTGTCTTACCGAACAACCTCCCAGACCTCCACAGAGGAGTCGCCATATAAACTGACCTACGGAGCAGAAGCCATGATCCCAGTAGAAATTGGCGAACCCAGATGTAGAAGAGAGCGGTTTGACCCCGACCAGAACCCAGAACAAATGCAGGTTGATCTCGACCTGCTTGACGAAGTTAGGGAAAAAGCTCGGCTTAGGGCAATGACATACAAACAGAAACTCACCCGATACCACAATGACAAGGTAAGGCCCAGAGAATTCCACGAAGGAGACCTTGTGCTCAAAAAAGCAGCAATCACTAGAAAGCACTTGAATGAAGGAAAGCTCGCGCCAAATTGGGAGGGCCCCTACCGAGTCCACAAGGCACTAGGTAAGGGGGCATATAAGTTAGAAACCCCGGAAGGTGACAGCATCCCGAGGACCTGGAATGTATGGAACCTTCAGTTGTATATGCAATGAACAAATTCCCCTCTTCTCTGAAATGCTCTTAAAAGGACCAATGTCCTCTAAAGCTCCGATCGAGCTCCTAAACAAGGGCCAATGCCCTTAAAAGGACCAATGTCCTCTAAAGCTCCGACCGAGCTCCCAAACATGGGCCAATGCCCTTAAAAGGACCAATGTCCTCTAAAGCTCCGACCGAGCTCCCAAACATGGGCCAATGCCCTTAAAGGGACCAATGTCCCTAAAAGGACTAGTGTCCTTCACAGCTCAAACCGAGCTCTAGGACAAAAACCAGTGACCCTAGGGCCAACGTTGTTCTACCAAACTCGGAACAAGGCAAACGTCGGGGGTCCCCCAACCAAAACTTGATACATTTAACAATTTACACATAAGGATTTTCGACCTGGTCCCAATCCAGATTCCGACTTATGTTCTAAGTCCCATATAAACGATAGGGGTCTCCCAACCAGATTTGACACTAACAAATCATGAATAGGGACTTTTGACCTAGTCTAGATTCTGACTCATTATTCGAGCAAATAAATAAACCAAAAGCAGTAAAGGAGCAGAGAGGAGTCAAATAAAGTTCATATTATTAAACCAAAAGCAGTAAAGGAGCAGAAATGAGTCAAATAAAGTTCATATTATTACAAACATCTCGGTAATCGCAAAACATCAAAATCAGGAGGGAACTGACGGCCGCCCTTATGCTTCTTAATCCTTGGAGGCGGAGTTCTTGTCATCCCCTGACTCCTCGATCTTAAACTCGGGATCTTCTTCCTCCTCTTCTCCCTCTTCCTCCTCAGGCACCAGTTGGCCATCCACAACCCGTTTAAAGTAGTCGAAGCCCTCCTTCTTCAAATCAGGTGCCTGTAGTCGGGCCTGTTCTATGGCCAACTCGAAACCCCTCGTATGGGCCACAGTATAGTTGGCCAACATCTTCTCGCCTACCCTCTGTACCAACCTCCGCTTTGATTGCCTAATCCGGTTAATGCGTCGGACCATTTGCTTCCGAACGTGACCCTCCCTTATCTCAGCTGTTCGGGCCAACTCTTGGGTAATACCCAGGGTGATCTTAGTAGAAGCCAGCTCACTCTCAGCCTTGTCGGCCCTCGTTCTCACCGCGCCCCACCTCTCTCTCCCCGCCACAATTTATTTCCTTATCTGAGGAAAGAACCTCAATGGGCTTCAAGTAATCCATGTGGTCAGCACCATTGATCGAAGAACAACTCGCCATGGATTTGAACTCTCGTTGACCCGAAGAAGAATAGAAACCTAATGCTCTAGAAATTGGAGAAGGCAATTACCTTTTGAGTAGGAAGTCCGAGCTGTACTCCAAGCACAAGTAAAACACACCTATGGGGATCGCTCCGGACCTACGCACTGGTCTTAGGAAGTTTGCGAAAAAAGTAAATAAGGGTTCATCCAACATCTATTTATGCTACCAGGAGAGGCAAGACCTGACCGTTAGATCACTTCCATCCAAGGGACGACAAAGTCGCGACATTATAGCTCAGGAAGTCCAAACGTCATGTCCCAGCCGGCATTGATATCTTGAGAATCCCAAAGAATAGCGGCCGTCATAATGACTTTCTGGAACACCCCTAATAGAGAGCCACGTGGCGCCCAATTATGAATGACAGTAAACACACCACAGTACTCATCACGCCACCTGGGTTTTCAAATTATTTTCCCCCACAAGCTGACCTCGGAAGTAGCCGTTACCATGGCTCCAAAGGGAGTTTCGCTGCAGCAGGACGAACCTGACGACTTCCGAGTTCACAAAAAGGGGGGGCAAGTGTAGATACATGAGACTTGGCCCAATGACCCACAGGCCCATCACCTTGGCCCATTCGGTCAAAGACAATGCCAACAGCGTGAAGATACCCCGTTTTACGCTCAAGGCTCACGTATATATAGCCCCCAGATGACAAATAGAAGGTAAGTGACAATTCTTTAACTCATTGTCCATCTTCCTTACTTATTCAAACTCAAACCAATCTGACTTCATCATTGGAGCTCGGACACCCCGTCTGACCCCTGACCTTCCTTGCTTGCAGGAGAACCTAGATCATCCCTTTCGTTGTTCACACCAAATCAGGTATCGACACAAGTCAATCAATTTGTCACTTAGAAAATTTGCATAATCTTTTAAAGAAATTTCAGCATGAAAGAGATACAAGCTATACATATCATAGGCCAGAAACCCACTTCCTAATTTGTTTTTTTTTTTTTTTTTTTTTTTTTTTNTACTTCTTCTTTGATCCACTTCTTCCTCCACCCAGTTTCTTTTATTATCGCTACTTTTCATACAAGTTATACATATCATAATATATGGGACCATCCTTGACTATTAGCCACCATGAGTGCTTCACTAACTTTCTTTTTGAGGATTAATTTGTAATTTTGGTTATATTATCATGAGGACAAAGGATTGGTGACCACAGACCCATTGTTATTGACCAAACACTTATTTCCCTACATATACGTAATTCACCTTACTTTGAAAATCTGACTAGATTTTTTCTTTCCTTCTAGATATTGCCCAGCAATATATGTGCCTTACAACCCACATGATATATATTGTCTTCCACGAAAATTATATGACTATATTTTACAATTTAACTATGGATACAGTAAGTACAGGCAACCCACATGATTATGTTACACTAATTTTCTTATTTGAGTACTGAACTGCATGCATTCAGAAGGACAACTTGGCTTGTGTATTTTTATTTTTATGACTAATAGGTAAATAATGATTACATTTGTAATTAACTGAGCTTGTGTATTTCATTTAGAGAAATGTTATTTATATATATCAAATTTATACCATTTCATATACTTGGGTTCAAAATTAATTTACACTTTATAGTTTTAACTAGATCTACTTAACTTTTTTTTTTTTTGAACAACCCAAATTCAAATTGATAGTCTAAAGTGTGTAAAATGGTATGTGTCGCAATGTCCCTTTCGGGAGCACGATGCAGAGCGGTGAAATCCCTCACGCGAGAAGAAATAAAAAGTTAACAATGTGCAATAATATGCAAGAAAAGAATGGAGTCGCCACCAATCGTTTTATTCCATTTTTAGCAATTGGAATGGTGCGATTGGACACCTAAATCATTTGGTCTACATTCTGAGCTTGGATTCGGGGGTTGATTACGGGTAGGGAATGTATTAGCACCCTACAACGTCCGTTCTTAGAATGGTTACCCATTTAATCACTAGTTATCATTTTTTATGACTAATAGGTAAATAATGATTACATTTGTAATTAACTGAGCTTGTGTATTTCATTTAGAGAAATGTTATTTATATATATCAAATTACCATTTCATATACTTGGGTTCAAAATTAATTTACACTTTATAGTTCTAACTAGATCTACTTAACTTTTTTTTTTTTGAACAACCCAAATTCAAATTGATAGTCTAAAGTGTGTAAAATGGTATGTGTCGCAATGTACCTTTCGGGAGCGCGATGCAGAGCGGTGAAATCCCTCACGCGAGAAGAAATAAAAAGTTAACAATGTGCAATAATATGCAAGAAAAGAATGGAGTCGCCACCAATCGTTTTATTCCATTTTTAGCAATTGGAATGGTGCGATTGGACACCTAAATCATTTGGTCTACATTCCGAGCTTGGATTCGGGGGTTGATTACGGGTAGGGAATGTATTAGCACCCTACAACGTCCGTTCTTAGAATGGTTACCCATTTAATCACTAGTTATCATTTTTTAAATGAATTAAGTTAGTCCTAACATTATAAAATAGATTAAAATTTCGTTAGACCCTACTAGCACTTCTGGAAAAACCTAAAGGATGCTTCAAGACTATTAAGTAGAGTTCGTGATTGCTATTACAATCCTCCCCTAATCTATTCTGTCATAAGCAATATTTAGCAATCTCATTAACTAAGTGATATTTAGATACAAGAAATATAATTTATATATGTTTATGAAATGTTCAAGATTCGTGACAAAGATTTTTATCAGAGGTATTTCTTTAAGTCCACCAGTACACCTAGAAAAACTAAAATGACACTCCTCACCTCCGAAGTGTCAAGGAATCGCTGTCATTACAGCTATCCTTAACTATTCCCTCGTCGGTACCTTTTAACTCACATTAAGGTAATTAAAGCTAAAATATTATATTTAGAAAAATGTTCGTTTGGAAATTATGCACCAACAAAGATTTTTATCAGGGATTGACCTCATGCCCTGTCAGTACCACTGGCCGAACTAGAGACATCCTTTTATCTTCGGAATATCGAAACCACCTCATTATCATGACTAATTTCAATTATTCTCTCGTCAGTAATCTTTTTTTAGCATAATTAAAAATAATGTTAAGATGTAATGAGATGAATTATAATGTAGCACATAAATGCTATAAATATAGCGATTAAAAAGATAAAAACGATATTGAGAATTTTATTGGCCACACAAGTACCTTTGGTATAACCAAAAAATTTATCTCTCACCTCAAGAATATTAGAAAAAATTGTCGACACAATTATTTTCTAATTTAATCCGTCGTCGGGCTTTTATTTTTGTGAATGAAAAGAAAACAAGAAGAAAAAGAAACTAAGCTTAATATTAAAAAGGCATAAAGTAAGGTGAAGTGAATAGATTAACGCGAATTAGTGCTAAAGACAAAATTATAATAGTAATAATAATAAACAAGAAACAAATGAATGAAATAAATAAATCAGCCTAAATTCATATATAGTGACAAAATCCAAACTATTGATATAAATCTAAAAAAAAGCCCAAATTAAACATATAAGAATAAATCCAACAAAAAAAGTCCAGCCCAATAAGTTAATATGACCAACAAAATGAATAGATTAAAAGAGACAAAGGCCCATGAATTTTAATAAGCAATGGGCCCAAACTGAATAAGAGAAAGCAATTTTATCAACACAAAAACTTGGTCCAATAAGTAATCACAAGACAAATAAAATAACACACACAAAAAACATGTACCCAATGGAATAAGTAGGTCCAAGGGATTTTAGTCCAAGTTGACAAGTAAACAAGAAAATGCTCATGCTCATAGCAAGGAAATAAATGAGAAACATGGGATCAAATCCCTCCTAAAGGCTTTGATTAAACCAAATAATATATAACAAAAATTTAAAACAAAGTTCAGCAATTCTTACTAGGCCCAAACCAAATTTGACTAAACAAACTCAAATAAATAACAAAACCAACATAAGAGATCCAAACAAATAGAAAAGCCCAAAATGCAAGTTCAGCAAATCAAATAAGTAAACAAACTAAAACAAACAAAATGAAGTTCCGGCCCGTAAAGCCCAAATTAATTCAAAACAATAAAATGAATTGATAACTTAGAGCATAAAAACGCATAATCAAAGGAAGGGGAAACCAGACAGAGGGAAGGGAGAAGCCGTGGGGCAAGAAAAAGGCAAAGGGGCAGAGGGACGAAAATGGTGAGAACGCAAGACCTTCATTTTTCAATCTTCACCTTCCATCTTTAACCCATTGATCATATGGTGAGCACAAATTTCCTTCATCCCTCTCATTTTGGGTCTCTGTTTCTCTCTAGAAGAAATGGGTTTCTCACTCTAGGAATTATTTCTCTCTCTAAAAATTGGGGATGCATGTACCCATCTTCTGTGTATTTTTTGTTCTCTTCCTGTAGGTGTTGTTTACCTCTCTAGATTGGGTGTTAACATTTATGGGAATGGGTTAATTTTTGTGCTCTATCTCTCTTTCCCTTCCTCTAGTAACCTCTGTTTTAATTTTTTTGTTCGGTTTGTCTAAGAAAAGAAATGAAAGGGGTGGAGTGTATATACCGTAAACGAAAATGGAAAGTAATTTGAGGATTTTTTTTGGTTTATGATATCAAAAATCGTGGGTTAAATTTGTGCTCTGTGTAGTACTTAACTAACAATAAAATATTTACACAATAACAAAAATGTGAGATGGTATTAATACCTAATATGATAAAAATTTTGGAGTTTCCCCTTCGGTGTGGTACTGGATTTTCTTGCTCTTGGTTGTTTGGTGTTTCAGAATTTTACTCTCTGTTTGTTGCTTGCCTCTTTCTGTTCACTCTTGTGTTTGTGTTGCTCGTTTTAGAGCTTCAGTTCTTTCTCTGTGTATCCGCTCTCTATCTGTATTCGACTTCTTTTTCTCTATTTTGTGAGGCTTTTTATAGCCAAAATTTTGTGCAAGTTCCTTGGTTCATTGATGAGCTTTCCTGTTTTTAAGCTGCAAGGGCACTGTCAGGTGGGTGGTACTGGATTGGTGAATGACACTTCGCCCAAAGCAGATTGCCGCCCAGGGGTCACGATTGCAGAGATAATCCGATTTTTGGTTCTTCTATTTTATTGTTATTAATATTGATTTTTTGTATTTTATTATTATTATGATTTTTTTGATTTTTTGATTTCCTTTATTTTTTATTACATAATTTTGGTATCAACAGTATGAATTTGAAGTGTATGAGTAACAATTATCTTATATTTAAAATTAGAACTGAGCCCGAAAGCGTCCCTTTTTTTAATTTTATTTTAAATCATTGGCCGAGAGCATTATTGTTAATTGGACAACAATACTATTCGATCAAACCATTTTGCACTATTCACTTCTATTTGATCAAATTTCTAGGTTTCTCTATCCGTTTAGAATAGGGGAATCCTGGATTCCGTCATGAAATAATTAATTGATATATCATGTTAAAGTTTTTGTAGTCATGAATGAAAATTTATTTTCTAATATGCAATGAGAATTAAATTGATATGGAAATTTAGTATTTTTAATTTTTAAAATTTCCTATAAGCATAATCATAAGTTTTCATAATAGTTTTTCTGAAAATCAATTTGGGAAACATCAGCATTGTTGGATACATGTTTGTGGTAGCTCCCATTAACTTAAAAAATCTCAGTGCTACAAATTTAAACTACACAGAAGGTTTGGGTGAGGTTGAGTGATAGGAGTAGCATTACTTTTGCAGCTTTGCTTGAAAGTGGTTTTCCAAAATCCATAGCAATGACAATGAAGGTGGTTCCCAAGTAGAAAATGTTTTGGAGGGGACTGTGCTTAAGCTGTGTCCTTTGGATGTCCGTAAATCCCTGCATCATGCTGGTCTGAATAAGTTGACAGTTGAAACTGAAGTTATGTTGCATATGGGATGCACCACCCACATCTCCTAGTACTGTCATTGATCAACATTCATCAATAGTTTGGAGTGTTCATGATCACCACTATTAAATGGCAGCTAGAGGAGACTCAATTTGTCTCTTAATTGAGTCTGTTGACATTAGCATATTAAATTGGATGACTTGTGGTTTAATAGCCATATCTTTCGTTGTTAAGAGAACGCCTACAATAACCTAAAGTGGCAAAGGAGTGGAAACATTGAAAATAAAAAGAGTAAAACCCCTTTTTAGTCACTGAATTATTCAGTGATTGACAAGTTAGTCCTCCAAAAATGTTCGTTGACAATTTCGTCCTCGAATTATGGTTCCGTACGACAAATTAGTCATCGAATTATATTCGCTGACAATTTAGTCCTTGAATTATGGTTTCATACGACAAATTAGTCCTCGAATTAATCCTCAACTGAGGACTAATTTGTCGTACGGAACCATAATTCGAGGACTAAATTGTCAGCGAAAATTTTTCGAGGACTAATTTGTCGTACGGAACCATAATTTGAGGACGAAATTGTCAGCAAACATTTTTGGGGGACTAACTTGTCCATCGTTGAATTTTTCAGGGACCAAAAAGGGGTTTTACTCAAATAAAAATAGAAAGTGGCAGATCACTAGTAGATTTTTATTGGCACCATGCCTTTATAATTTTACTTCATTTATTTCTGATAAAAAACTCACCTCATCATGAAATTTTGTCCTCTAATGCTTCAATAGCAAATGGCCATGTCATACTTAGAGTGAGTTTCATACGTACTGTGGCCAAAATCTTCATAATGTGAGTAATCTATTATATTAAATAAAAAAAATTAAAAAGATAACATAAATTTATTATATATTTTTACATACATATATACTTTCATTCTAACAAAAAAAAAATTAAAGGGTTTTACTCATAATCTTACTTCACTTATTTCTTGTAAAGAACTCACCAACACAGCATGGAATTTTGTCCTCTAGTGCTTCAATGACAAATGGCCATGCATGTTGGTCAACTTCATGTAATGATGCATCCTAAGTGAAATTAATTAAAGCCACATTTCACCAGCTTCATCATGCATTTTAGACTTATTAGATGTCTTGATTTATTGCATATATATGCATGGTACATGCAACGTCTTGAAAAATGAAATAAATTTCTAGCTATGAAGCTGTTCGTGTAGTATATTAATCGGTCATAACGAATGCCTATGGTAACTCAAAATTGAAATTTAATCTTTTGGCATATATAGCATCAGAAATAAAAAGTAGAGAGGAAATGGCAGTTGATAGATGAGCCCAAAAACTTTTACTTTTAGTAATTACTTGAAAAGAGACTTAGAATAAAATGGGCCTTTAATTTACCCCAAGTAAAAATACGGGATTATTTAACCTCATTTTAGGTAGCATAATTACCGCTGTTTCTTGTGTTATATGTCAAATCTAATAGTAGATATTTATTTTTGGTTACTTGTTCAGTTAGTCATTTCTCAGCTTGTGTGACAATATTAATGTGACCTACTAATTTAATTAAAATTATGTTAGCATCACACTTAAATAACAATTTATGTTAAAGTTGCGAATACACAAAGTATGGTATTCATCTCTATTTACATTTTTTTAACAAGCAAATTTATGAAAAAAATTTCAAAAAGAATTATAATCAAATTTATACATAAAGATACACAATTTAAAATAAAATTTTAAGCATGATAAAATTTAAAAATATACATTAATAAATAGATTAAGGTGAGTGAAGAACAATAGTATAAAAAATAAGTCAAAAAATTGAAGAGAGTAAATGTCACTCTCTCTTACTCTTCATATTTGCAAGTAGGATTTGTAAGACATGGTTCATATTCTTTTCCATTTAGCCACTAATTAAATATTTTCTCTCAATTAGAAAGTGAACTTGATAAGTTGAATAAATGTGTAAGTTATAAGTAATATAAACTTATCCTATACTAATACATCATACTAGCAATTAGTGTATTTTGTCTTAATTCGAAAGTTAATTTGATAGCAGGAACAATAACATACGTTTATATATATATATAAAAAAAATTGTATTAAAATTAATTAGGAATGACTTCTAATAAAAATGATGTAAGTAGGATTAAGTTGTCATAATCTATAGAAAGAGGATCCTTAAGTGATTTGATTTTAGGGCTCCATTGACTGGCAAATTTTCACACATAGATTACGCTTATTGAATGTTCCACAATAAGTTTACCATCTCAATAACTAATTAAGGTACTAAAATATGAAGTCTCTAATTAATTAGTATCAACATTTACGTAAAATTTAGGATATTCTTAAGCTTTATCTTTCTTTCACCATATGCGAAAATTCTACGTATTATTTTTCATATTGAACTCAAAATCACCTAGAAGGTTAATTGGCATTATTAATAATTTTTAAAAGTTAATTTTTTTTTTATAATATAAGATATGAATTATAATAAATTTTTGTTGTATTTCTGTTACATAGTGATTAAATTTTGGTACTAAGGTATAAAAATTCCTAATTATACAAGACTTCTAATTTCATAAGAATTCTTCTAAAAAAAAATTTCTCCAAAATTTAGAAGCTTTGCTTGGAAACTTGTGCTAATAAATTTTAAAATGTTCCAAATTGTATAGTTCATAATTATTATAACCAATGTAAATTTTGTTAAGCCATTAAATTAGTAAGTGTAACATTTGTCAATATATGGGGCTTGTGATGATCTATCAAATTGGCATGAAAATTTTGTCAAAAAAGTGCAAAACTTTGAAATTCAAAGCTAGAGTTCATTGCATTTTCATAGAGATATATGACTAAGAGAAAATAGTAACGGTAAGATTCATTTGCATATATCTTTTAAAACTTATGAAGCTTCATCTTGGTGGGTTTAGAGATAGGGACAAAGGGAGAGAGAGGGGAAACGGAAAGGAGAAAAAGAAGGGTGAAAAAGGATGGGAAAACAAAATCTTCAAAAAATTGAGGTTGATTTGTAAAAAGTAAAAATATTATGGTCAAAATTTATATTAATTATTCTAATGCTTATAGCAAATCAAGTAAATGTTTGGCCCTATTGTCAACACATTTTTCATAATTTTAGCGGTCCACTTATAAGAATGGGGTTGTTTAACCCCATTTTTGCATAGGGTCAATTAAAGGCCCCTGAATAAAAACTATTGTGAATGACATCTTGCAAGCTTGTACATGAAAACAATTCCAATTTAATTGTAGAAATACATACTTATTAAGGGACAGACGCAGAACTTTTATGTAGGAAATGTAACTACTCAACAAGGACTAAGTTACTAAGAAAGAAAAATCTGGACTTAATTAGCTATAATTATATCTCCAGTAGCACAATCAAATGGTCTCTTGAAAGCTGGATTAAAAGTGACCTGTTGAAGCATGCACCAGAAAAACCTGCAGAATGTAAATTGAGAAATAGTAATTGTGAGGTTAAGTAATACATAACATATAACTCGTTTGTTTTGAAGTTTGAATATTTAGAGGCATTATTATCTAAGTTGTAGTATGCAGACTTGGTTAATCTCCTAAGGATTCCCTGACTTACTGTTGAAGAAAGAGACAGAATACATAGAAGTGCTTGCTCTTAGTTAGATAATTACTATAGACAACAATACTCTAATTAATAACCATTAAGTCTTTGAGTGTGATAATTACTTATTATTTGCAGAAAGCATACTAGAATTCAATTAAAAATATAAATTATATGGGTCAATTGAATTCTCCATGAAAAGTTTTGCATTTTACTCACCACACTAGTAACATGTTTGATTCAACGGAAGATGTTCGTCTTTAGGACCACAAAGACATAAAGTTGAGTTGTGAATTCATCAAGAAATCTGAAGTACACATGCCTCCATGTCCTGTTGAAGAAGAGAGAAGCACAAACTCCCCAAAAGCCTGTGGCAAACCCGACTCCCAAGCCAATATAGAAGCATGACAGAAATTCATGTTCATCCTCATTTTCTTCAACTGGCCTTGTGCTGTTGGGATTTTCTCCATGTGTGCAATTCTTTGTAAGTGGAGCTCCACATAGTTCAGGATTGCCAATATAGCTAAGTGCACCAAAACCCTGAAGTTGGGTCGTTGGTGGTATTTGGCCAGTGAAATTGTTTAATGAGAGGTTTAAGAAACTAAGAAAAGACAATTCAGACATAGTCTGAGGAATTTCACCCTCGAGTCGGTTGTCAGAGAGATCAAGAGCTTCCAACTCTTTCATGTTTCCAATCTTTTCGGGTATTCTTCCCATCAACTGATTATGGGATAAGTTTAAGGCTTGCAATGCAGAGAGGGTAAATACTTCTGGGGGTATTGTTCCAATCAAATTGTTATGAGAAAGATCAATAAGACGTATGAGTAGCTTTTGATGGCTAAGGTAATCTAATTGAATGCCTTTGATCGGCAATACAAAAGAATACTCGAAGACTAATACATCACCTAAAAATTTGATTGGTAAGCCAAAATACGTGGTTGAAGTGTTACGGGAAACCAAGGCTGTCATATTATGTAGGCAGTTGGGTATTGGTCCTGTTAATCTATTATCTGCAATATCCAACACTAAAAGGGAAGAAAGTTGGCATATCTGTGGGGGTATGTTACCGCTGAATTGATTTGATCTCAACAACAGGACCTTTACACTCTGGCTTATCCAGTACGGTATATTGCCAGAAAACTTATTTTCACCAAGAACAAGGATGTTCAATTTCTGGCAATTTTTCAGAGATGAAGGGATATATCCAAATAAGTTGTTCTTGTTCAGATGCAAAGACTTGAGATTAGACAATAAACTCATTGATTGGGGAATCTTTCCAGTGAAGCTATTGTTGGCCAGTTTAACATGAACCAGAGATTTCCAATTCATCCAGCAGTCTGTAAGCCCTCCAGATAAACGATTATGAGAAATGTCCAAGAACGACAAATTGCTTTTGCCTTCCATCTTTTGACACAAGAGAGGAGATAAGGTTCCTAAAAAAGAGTTTGCTGTTGCTTTGAAAACAGTCACGTTTGGTGATAATTTAGGGAGCCCTCCTCTCAAATTATTTTCACTCAACCATGTGATTCTGGAGTTTAGCATCACCTTTGACAAGTCTCCACTGATTGAATTTTTCAATAATTGGATGAATTCAACTTTAGCTACGAAGTTCCAAAATGTATCTTGATCTTCAAATGACAAGGTGGAGTTGGCGATTCCTAGGTATTGCAGAGATTTCTGTGTGTATAGCCATGGAGGAAGTTCGGGATTCACATATGCCAGAGCAATTTCTTTAAGTTGAAAAGAAGGAATCCATTGGGGATCAAAATGAAAGGTTAAGGCTGGTGAACCCAAGAAAAGCTTCTTTATATTGGAGAGTTTGACAAAATTTATTTCAGATACAACACCTGTCAAAAAATTGGAATCAACATCCAAAACCTGTAAGTTAGAGAGTTGTCCAAGACTTTCTGGAAGACTTCCATTCAAGAGATTTGAGCTGAGAGACAACACAGTTAAGGATGATAGATTTCCCAAAGTTTTAGGAATGGGACCATGAAGAAAATTGTGGGTAAGATAAAGTTTTTGTAGATTTTCAAGCTGACCTAACCAATCTGGAATAAATCCATCTAGGTTATTATAAGATAA
Source organism: Cercis canadensis (assembly GCA_003255065.1). Taxonomy (NCBI): domain Eukaryota; kingdom Viridiplantae; phylum Streptophyta; class Magnoliopsida; order Fabales; family Fabaceae; genus Cercis; species Cercis canadensis. Next base: position 124,532 of record QAOA01002360.1, read on the forward strand.
GCTCAAGAATTTTAAGTTTTGAATATTTAATATCATATGAGGTAAGGGGCCTTGGAAAAGATTGTGGCTAAGATCAAGATACCAAAAGTCACCACTCACATTAAACAGCCAATTAGGTAACTGATCGGAGTAAAAAACATTCCATGAAAGATCAAGAACTTGGAGAGAAGTAAAATTGACAAATCCAAGAGATGGGTGGATGTCATGAAGTTGACAATAACTCAAGTATAACTCTGAAAGTGAAGGAAGCATAGTCACTGACTGAAGCCCGAGAGACATGTGAAGATCTATGCCATTGAGATTGAGGTATTTCAAAGAAGAAAGATGAGTAAGCCAAGTGAGATCATCAATTTCAAGTTCATCGTGGTTAAATGATAAGTCAAGATATAAAAGCTTTGAAGAGTAATTTCCACAGCAATGAGGAGGTGTAAGTAATAAGTTATTGCTGCTCAAATCCAAGTAGTTTAAAAGTTCAAGTTCAAGCAAATTAGATAGGCTGAATTCACCTGCCAGGCACTCTGTTTCCTCCTGAGATGGCAGGCAAGGGAGACTTAGTTTGGTGACTCTGTGTGTGAAGCGGTCACACTCAACTCCTGCCCATGCACAGCAATCTTGTTTATTAGACCATGTAGAGAGCATGCCTGATGAATCTATGACTTCTTGTTTGAAGTTTAAGAGCTTTTGTCGGTCCTTTTCGTTGCACTGGACCTTCAAACCCCATATGCATGGCTTGTAAATGATTGCACATAGTATCCAAAGCAATAGGATAGCAGTTTGGGAGGGCCACATAACCATGACTCCACAAAAATAGGGCTTAAGATGGTTCCTGAGAAATGATTATGCCCACCACAGATATTTATAGAGTTAGAGTTGGTATTCAATATTTAGTTAGCATGAAAAAAAGATAATATTTTCTTTTGAGATAATAAGAATATTAAAGATTTAAATATTTTCATACATGGCAATACATGATTTGGTGATTGTGTAAAATTCTTTTACTATATGGACCAAAATTAAACCATAATAATAAAGATGATGATGATGATGATGATGATGAGTAGTAGTAGTAGTATGATATTACTTAGCAAAATATAAACAAAATTTTTGCTTTATCACCAGCTCTTACTTTTTTACATTCTTTCTCTACTCTTTTTCTCATTTTTAAAAATATTGCTTTAATACTATAATTCTTTTTTAAAATAATCTTTCTCTTCCCTTCCCTTTTTCTCAATTTTGTAATTGTAATAGTCCTTTAGCTTTACTAATCTAATATTCTTCATACAATTTCTTTTTAAATAGTGAACTTTGTCTATTTAAAGAAAAAAAAAAAGACATATCACACGATTACTAATCCTGAAATGTTGTTTCAGTATAGCCAAATTTGTTATTATTGATTAAGAACAAATAATTAAAAAGTTTAAATTCTTTGTTTTGGATGTTGGAGATGAAAAAAAAATCAAGTTCAAACAGAGGATAGTTGAGTTTACCCCCTCATGCATTTTGAATTGAAAAGAAATGTCATGGACAGAGGAGATCGAGTCTGGCAGAATCTGTGATTTTGCTTTGAAGTTGAATCTTCCACGTTTTGTTTAAACCGTTGGAGGGCTTTTCAATCCCTTTTATCTCAGAAAAACAATTCTAGAATCTAACAATTCACGACGGAAAACACAATTTTGACATTAGGTCTTCAGTATTTGGAGTTTTTCATCTGATAGAGTCAAGTTAACCAATTTGTCAGCTAGAAAATTTGCTTTATCTTCATGAAATTTCAGGATGAAAAAGATACAAGCTATACATATGATGGACCAGAAACCCAGCTCCTAAATTGTGGACAATATTTCCCGTGATTTCAAAATAGCATATGTAAAGAAGACCAAAAAAGAAAAAGATAACAAATCTAAATTGAGATTTTGGTTTTTCTTTCACATATTAAATTTTAGTTTCTTGTTTCTCTTTTATATATGGGTTGGGCTCTACTCGTTAAGGGAGATATTTTTATAAGTGAGGCTCCCTTTTTGAGTCTGTGGAATATTATGCAGAAAAGCTTTTTTAATGGCAAAGCAGCGTTGAATTAATTGAGTTTCATGACTTGGACCTCTTTTCTTTTGTGCTTCTTCTTTAATCCACTTCTTCCTTCACCCAATATATTCTTTTATGGCTACTTTTCAATTGATCTTGACAAAAAATACATTTGGCTGGGCTGTTGCCGTGCTCCATAAGTAATTCAATTACCTACGCAAATGAAATTTTCACTTGACTAGGGAAGTTTTGTAATATGTCCCCTATATTTCTCCTTTCCAGCTTTGCTGTCAATTAAACTGAAGAGAAGCACCAATAGACTTCTAGTCCATACTGCTAGATGGATGCAGACATTTATGGCTCTTACTTTCATTTATTTGATAAATAATTGAGAGAAACCTTCATTGGTCCATCTAAAAAATGAAAATGATAAGAGAAAGATCAGTGAAACTCCAACTTTCAAAAATAATGCAAGCCAAGAACAAGGACTCTCGAATAGTGACTGCACGGACCACAATGTCTCTCCCAAAGACTAATCATCCGGAAATGTTGTTTTAGGATAGCCAAATTTGTTACTATTGATAGAGAACAAATAATTGACAAGTTTAAATTCTTTGTTTTGGATGTTAGAGATGAAAAAAAATAATAATAATAATTAAGTTCAAGGAAAGTTGAGTTTACCCCTCTGGGATTTTTCTTGTGATATTGCTTTAAAGTCCTCTACCAAAGAGAGAGCAGAAGTTGAATCTTCCATGCTTTCTTTAAATTGTTGGAGGGCTTCTCGATCCCTTTTATCTTAAGAAAAACAAATGCCATAATCTAACAATTCAAGATGAAAAAAGGTTTAAACACTGGGTCCTCAGTATTTGGAGTTTCTCATATGGAGTGAAGTCAACCAATTTGTAACCTAGAAAATTTGCATAATCTTCCAAAAAAGATTTAGCATAAAAGAGATACAAGCTATACATATCATAGACCAGAAACCCACTTCCTCATTTTTATTTTTGCTTCTTCTTTGATCCACTTCTTCCTCTACCCAGTTTCTTTTATTATGACTACTTTTCATACAAGTTATACATATCATAATATATGGGACCATCCTTGACTACTATTAGCCACCATGAGTTCTTCACTAACTTTCTTTTTGAGGATTAATTTGTAATTTTGGTTATATTATCATGAGGACCGATGAATGAAGACCACAGACCCATTGTTATTGACCAAACACTTTCCACTGTTAATGACTTATTTCCCTACGTATACGTAATTCACCTTACTTTAAAAATCTGACTAGATTTTTTCTTTCTTTCTAGATATTGCCCAGCAATATATGTGCCTTACAACCCACATGATAAACATAGTCCTCCACGAAAATTATATCACTATATTTTACAATTTAACTGTGGATACAGTAAGTACAGGCAACCCACATGATTATGTTACACTAATTTTCTTATTTGAGTAATGAACTACGTGCGTTGACAAAGACAAGGGGCTTGTGTATTTTTATTTTTATGGCCAATAGGTAAATAATGACTGTGTTTGTAATTAACGGAGCTTGTGTATTACATTTAGAGAAATGTTATTCATATATATCAATTTTATACCATTTCATATTCTTGAGTTCCAAATTAATTTACACTTTATTGTTTTAACTAGATCTACTTAACTTTTTTTTTTTGAACAACCCAAATTCAAATTGATAGTCTAAAGTGTGTAAAATGGTATGAAATTGAAGTGTATGAGTAACAATTATTTTATATTTAAGATTAGAACTGAGTCTGAAAGCATCCCTTTTTTAATTTCGTTTTAAATCATTGGTAGATAGCATTATTGTTAATTGGTCAACAATACTATTTGATCAAACCTTTTGCACTATTCACTTCTACTTGATCAAATTTTTAGGTTTTCTCTATCTGTTTGGAATAGGGGAATCCTGGATTGGGTCATAAAATAATTAATTGATATATCGTGTTAAAGTTTTTGTATTCATGAATGAAAATTTATTTTTTAATATGCAGTGAGAACTAAATTGATATGGAAATTTAGTATTTTTAATTTTTAAAATTTCCTATAAGCATAATCATAAGTTTTCATAATAGTTTTTCTGAAAATCAATTTGGGAAGCATCAGCATTGTTGGATATATGTTTGCGGTAGCTCCCATTAACTTAAAAAATCTCAGCGCTACAAATTTAAACTACACATAAGGTTTTGGTGAGGTTGAGTGATAGGAGTAACATTACTTTTGCAGTTTTGCTTCAGAGTGGTTTTCCAAGATCCATAGCAATGACAATGAAGGTGATTCCCAAGTAGAAAAAGTTTTGGAGGGGACTGTGCTTAAGCTGTGTCCTTTGGATTCCTGTAAATCCCTGCATCATACTGGTCTGAATAAGTTGATGGTTGAAACTGAAGTTATGTTGCATATGGGATGCACCACCCACATATCCTAGTACTGTCATTGATCAACATTCATCAATAGTTTGAAGTGTTCAAGATCACCACCTATTAAATGGCAGCTAGAGGAGACTCAATTTGTCTCTTAATTGAATCTGTTGACATTAGCATATTAAATTGGATGACTTGTGATTTAATTGAACCATCTATTCAAAAACTTTAGTTGTTAAGAGAACGCCTACAATAACCTAACACGCTTATGCTCCTCACGCAAAATTTTAGTCGTTAAATTGGGCTTGGCTGCTCAATCACCACAAATCTAAGCACAGCTATAGTTTTATGCAATTTTAACCATTATTATTATATTATTATATTGTATCAATTGTAAGCACATCGTTGAGATATTTGATGGGCTTTTGCGCTATTGGGCTTGACCCTTTGTTTGTCATGTTAACTTCGCCTGTGCTGGGCTTTTTGTGGGTCTAACTTTTTGTTAGTCTTAATACTTCCCCTAATTATCTATTTATTTTATTTAGAAGTTTTCTATAAATGCCACTTCTCTTCTCTTTTTAGTGTGTAAATTATACTTCTTTATTTTTTTTCTTGTGTATAAATGTTACTTTAACTATTCATTATTCACTATTCTCATTTTATTCGAATTTCGAAATCACAAATGAAATAATCCAATTACCACTACCATGCATTTTTAATTTGGCTGCTACAAAAGTTAGGTAAAACTAGTTGCATACCCGCGCTTTGCACAACAAAAAGAAAAGGAGTCTATGAAAAAAAAAAATTACCTAAAGTTTTCAGAAATATGTGTCCTTATAGTCATTTACGTATCTCTAATTTTCTTCTAAATTTTATCTGAAAAAATATTACACTGTAAAAGCTCATACAATCGTCTTAACAAACTGGTTTTGAATCCTCTAACTTTTACATTTGAAATTTAACTTTCTTGGGGCTAAACTGAGTAGTTTTTTTTTTTTTTCCTCTCTACTGAACGTAAAAGCCTAAGTTATCATTCATAATTAATATAATTAGACCTGTCAAAATTGAGCCTGATCCAATTGGTTGGTCTACTTAAATAAGGCTTATGTTTGGCTCAGGCTTCTATTTTATAAGCCCAATAAGAAACCATCCTTTTGACCTAATCTATTTAACAGGCCCAATTTGGGCCCAAATCAATATTTTCGATTAAAATGAACTTCGGCCCAAAGCCCTTTGGTCGTTAAAATTACTTGAATTTTATCTGAGAGGCAGATTATAAATCACACACCTAATAAATATCACAACTTCATAACAACCAATTATCAACTATCAAGTAATAATAACTGGTGTATTTAAGAGAAATTTTCTCTACGTATTGTCTCAAGAATCAACTTTAACTAACTTAAACAAACTTATTGCATTCATACCATAAATCAAACCCTTGAGATTTCACTTTAGAATTTTAACATAAGTAGAAAAACATAGAATATGTTAAATTAAAATCTCATTGCAAACAATCTTTTTTTGATAGGTAATTTATAAATATTACTGTAAATCCATATTGAAGCTTGTGATATACTATGACTTTGGAATAAAATAACCTTCCCTCACCCTAAAGTGAGATATTAAGGAGTAAAAACATCGAAAATAAAAATAAAAAGTGGCATACCACTAGTAGACTTTTATTGGCACCATGCCTTTATAATTTTACTTCATTTATTTATGGTAAAGAACTCACCTTATCAGGAAATTTTGTCCTCTAATGCTTCAACAGCAAATGGCCATGTCATTCTGTGCGTGAGTTTCATACTGTGGCCAAAATCTTCATAATGTGAGTACTCTATTATATTAAATAAAAGAAAATTAAAAAGGTAACATAAATTTATTATATATTTTTCGGGGATTCTATGATATTACGTAAGTATGCCATACTACACTGACGTGGCAAACATACATAATTTTCATATTTTATTATATATAAAATATAATTTATTTAATTTTTTAAACAAACTTAAAAATAGTTAATTTGTACACATGTCATTCATTTATTAGTTATTTTTATGTAGTATGACATACTACATAAATACTAAAAATATCTAAAAAAACCTCCTATATTTTTACATACATATATACTTTCATTCTAACAAAAAAAAAATTAAAAATAAATTTTTACATTAAGGCTGTGTTGGCACAATTGCCCACCATAAGGCTAGGCTAGGCTAGCCATATGTCAGCCTGTCTCAAAAATTATCTTTGGCCTAGTTGAGCTAGACCGGGCAAGCCTGATTGTCATATCTATATAAAAAAGAAAAATTGTTTAAGTTACTTTTATTAGTTAAAGTCAAATGAAAAAAAATGTAAAAATATCCTTGTCATTTATGTTGGACAGAGAGATTTCACAAACTATAGATCTCAAATGCTTGTTGTTATTTAGAATTCAACAAATATTCTCGCTAAGAACACACTTACTGCTTGTCCTTTTCTTCTTTTTAAGGTTTCATTTATCTTCTTAGAGCTCCAAAAATAATGAATTTTCAATTCGTTTGTTGGTCAAAACCCTAAATTTACCGATAGTCTTCAATAAATTGATTCTATTGTCAAACCAAACGTTTATACTTTGCATCCATTAAATAACTGTTGTATTCATTTGGAACTTATGTAACTCTAGGGTGAATTTAGTATTGATGTAATAGTGCTTTTGTTTGATGCATTTATTTAGTGCTGAAATTAAGTGATTTCTCTTCGATAGTTCAATTGGTATTCTAGATTAAAAGATTTCTTGCTTTGTAAAGAATTTTTTTTTGAAGTAATTTGTGATCTTGCACTTTAGAAGATAGTGGGCGAAAGAAAGAGAAAAGAATCATATTATTCCTTCAGGAAAATTAAATGACAACTTTTTTTTAAAAGGATATTCTTGTTTTCCACCATACACTAAGGATGACAAAGTTGCTGAACTCGATGTCCTTCAATGAAACTATCTAAGAAGAAGGGAAAGAAATTGCCACATAGTTCTTAGTGATCTGATAGTTTGGTATTTTTTTTTTTTTTTTATGTGAAGATTGAAATAGTTTGGAATTTTTGAATGGGTGTTGGTTGAAACACTAGGGTTTAAATGAAGAGTAAAACCCTTTTTAGTCATTGAAAATGCAGTTACTGACAAATTCGTCCTCCAAAAATTTTCGATGACAAATTGGTCATTGAATTATTATTCCGTCTGACAAATTAGTCCTCTGGTATTTTAATGAGAAAAGTTATGGATCCCTATAGACCCTATCCTAAATTTTTTTCATAGATCTTGCTTAGTTATGTTTAAGCTCTCATTTTCTTATTTTAAGTCCTCCTTTTTTGTTTTCACTGATCTTGCTTACCGGAGGACTAATTTGTCAACGGAATAATAATTCAATGACCAATTTGTCACCGAAAATTTTTGAATGACGAATTTGTCAGTGACTGCATTTTTTAAGGATTAAAAAAGGATTTTACTCTTAAATGAATTATTCACTATAAAAAGTCTGGGAGACATTAATCTGAGATTGAGGTAGGAAATCTGGCCAAGCCACTCTTTCTTCCACTTGTTTATAAGCTTTTAGCCCTTAAAAAAAGTTAACTCTTTCATTTTCATGGTCTAAAATAAATTATATAAAGTGGAGCTACAATTAATAACTTAGAAAAAGAATATCATGATTAGTTAATTTTAAAAACTTTTCATATTGAATACGGATAATTTAGTCTATATCATATTTAGACATTAAATGTAGTGTAAATTAGCAAAATAAGGTGAGAAAATAGCAACTTTCTAAATAAATTACTTGTCAATGATTCATTAAGCACTATGAGTATATGGAACTTGTGCATGCACAAAGAAATATGTTAGTGTTAGGTTGTACTAATAATTATTGTTTGGGACACACTTCGTTATGCCTCATATCTTTGACATAGGCATCAACAAGGGTTTTTGCTTATGCCGGGGTTTCCTCTGAAATAGTGCTGCCGTCTTAGTCTCTCTGTCAGGGTTTCTTTGGTATAATCATGTCGTCTCTAGGTCTTCCTAGTATTTGGTCATCTTAATTATATAAATGGATGACGAACTGAGATATGGTATACTCAAACTTTTTATAGTGGTTAGTTCTAAAATTTTGCTCTATAATTGTATCCAATTGGGGTAAATCCTCTTGGATACGTCAATGAATGAAGGCACCTGCAGTTTTTCAAGTGATGGGACTGAAGCATTGATCCGCAGGCATTAGAGTTCAATGATATAAGAATGTGGATTATGATCTGGGTTTTGGAAGTAGATGAGTTAATGAGGGGATACAGGTCTTCCTAGATTGAATTATACTTCTTACACATTAGTATTCGTGCTTTTCGGAGATCTAAAAGAGTTGCATCCATGACTACTAGAGAGCTAAAATTGTTTTCTTTTGCATTGTGAACCTTCTCGTGATTGGGAACCATTGTTTGTCATCCAATTATGTGACTTCTAAGGGTCTACCCATCCCATTTGTTCTCATTTTATCATTTTATGATATAATATTTTATCTGTTGAATTTTTTTTTTTAAAAAAAAAGACAATTATTATTAAGTCACTCAAATTACAAATAATTCTAGATAGATCACTCAAAAAAAAAATTAAATAAATCAAAATTATTATTAAATTTTTAAAATTACTCTTCTTGATGACCACTTAATTATCAGTATACGATAATTATTAGTTATCAACATAAAATTTAAAAACTTAATTAACAATAATTATGACGAACTTAAAAATATATTGTTTTGAGTAACCTAATAATAATTATCTAAAAAAAATAAAGACTTCAGCTTTGATGTGATCAATATTATATGGCAAACGCCTCTTATGGGTTCCTCTCATTGGTCAAACTCCGATAGGTATAGGGGACCTATTACTCAATATTTGATGACTTGTAGCTAAAACCAGTGGAAGAAAAGTTTGTTTAAAAAAGGTTTATTCATATAAGTAAACATTTTCTTTTAAAAATTCAAAATATCTCATTCAACACAATTCCCAAATAAAATTTTTCCAAACGAGTCAAGTACGCTGTTCTAGTTTTTCCATCTGACTTTTCGTTGTTTTACCAAAGAATGCCGTATATTACTTTTCTTTATTTTACTGAAGAAAATGCCACTAACGACATACCTAATGAAGAAAATTTCAGTAAGGAAAAAGTCAAACAAAGAAAAACTTGCCACTATAATCTCTTCCATACTTGACTTAACCTTTCATCATTACTTTCCTTAGTATCTTGTCAATTACTAACTACTGCGAAGAAAAAGAAAATGCCCTATGAAAGACTTCTAACACAGACCCATCAACATAATAGAATAAGTCTATGTTAAATAGCAATAGTATAGTGTTTTAAATGCCAAATGGCCAGTAACCTAGTAGTATTAGATTATCCTTAAGACTTTTAAATTTTGTGTTTAAACTTATAGCTAAACCAAAAGTATTACAAAAAAGTATAATATTTATGTTTAAATTTAGGAGGGGCTCCTGGTTTAAGAGGAATAGTCCAAAATTGACTTAACACTGTAATTTGTTAGAATTGTGAATTGTAGAGCTACAATTTTCTCAATTGTCACAACCACAAAGCAACTACAATCACAATTTGAAACTATGATTTTACTTTATAATGGCATATAATTAGTCCATTTCCCATCCCTTTCATTACCCTAAAGTTCTAGGACAATAATTGTCTCTTTAGCAAATAATATTCAAAACCTTCCCATGTTCATTCCCCTTTCTATGCTTTGTTTTAAAAAAAAAAATTGTTCAAACGGCTCCTCACTCTCTCTCTCTTTCTCTCTTCTGTCTATTCTTTACATTCTCATTTTTCACTGTTCTTACGAAGCTGATTCTTAAATATAAGCAGAAGGCATTGATGATATTTTGCCCATGTTACCTGTCTTGTACTTTTGCAAGTAGGCACCATGAGAACTGTTAACATTTTTTCCCAGCTATCACTCCTCCTTGCAGCTTTTACTTTTAGCTTCCATACAGCAAACTTTGTGACCGCTTGCATTGAAAGTGAGAGAGGAACCCTTCTCAGATTTAAGCGACAGCTCGATGATTCTTCAAACAGACTTGCCTCTTGGACTGAAGATGGAGAATGTTGCAACTGGGATGGTGTTGTATGCAGTAAAACCACTGGACATGTTCAAGAGCTCCATCTTGGGAGTCCTACTTTAAAGACAGATGCACCTGATGCTGAATTTGAAGCTTATAGGAGGTCACTCTTTGGGTGGTAAGATAGATGCTTCATTGTTGAATTTAAAGCAACTAGCTTACTTAGACCTAAGCAACAATGACTTTGGAGGGACTAAAATACCCAAATTTCTTGGCTACATGAGAAGTTTGAGGTATATTAATCTCTTCAAATCAGGGTTTCAAGGGAAGATTCCTGATCAACTTGGAAACCTTTCAAATTTAGAATTCCTTAATCTCCATGGTAATGGATATGTTGAGAATCTTCAATTGCTTTCAGGGATTTCTAAGTTAAGGCACCTTGACTTAAGTGGTGTGAACCTTAATAAAAGCCGTGACTGGCTTCATGTGCTAAATACACTTCCCTTTCTGAAAGAGGCTAGGCAGACACTCTCACGATTGTCTAGACCTCAGCACACACCATTGCTTAGTTGTCATAGGGAGATCAGTGAAACTGATAAAGCTCAGATAAAAAGCCTTGTGACTGGGGGATGAAACCTTCTCATGTATTTGTTCTTATAGTCATGAATTTGGGTGGGAAGTTTTCACTTGACTAGGGAAGTTTTGTAATATGTCCCTATATTTCTTCTTTCCAGCTTTGTTGTCGATTAAACTGAAGAGAAGCACCAATAGATTTCTAGTTGATGTAGATTAATGACTTCTAGTCCTTACTGCAAGATGGATGCAGACATTTATGGCTCTTACTTTCATTTATTTGATAAATAATTGAGAGAAATTTTCATTGGTCCATCCAAAAAATGAAAATGATAAGAGAAAGATCAGTGAAACTCCAACTTCCAAAAATAATGCAAGCCAAGAACAAGGACTCTTGAATAGTGACTGCACGGACCACAATGTCTCTCCCAAAGACTTAACATCCGGAAATGTTGTTTTAGGATAGCCAAATTTGTTACTATTGATAGAGAACAAATAATTAACAAGTTTAAATTCTTTGTTTTGCATGTTAGAGATGAAAAAAATCAAGTTCAAGGAATGTTGAGTTTACCCCTTCTGGCGATTTTGCCTGTGATATTGCTTTAAAGTCCTCTACCAAAGAGAGAGCAGAAGTTGAATCTTCCATGCTTTGTTTAATCGTTGGAGGGCTTCTCGATCCCTTTTATCTCAAGAAAAAAAAAATTTCATAATCTAACAATTCACGATGAAAAAAGGTTTAAACACTGGGTCCTTAGTATTTGGAGTTTCTCATATGGAGTCAAGTCAATCAATTTGCATAATCTTCTAAAGAAATTTCCGCATGAAAGAGATACGAGCTATACAAATCATAGGCCAGAAACCCACTTCCTAATTTATTTATTTTTTGCTTCTTGTTTGATCCACTTCTTCCTCCACCCAGTTTCTTTTATTATCGCTACTTTTCATATAAGTTATACATATCATAATATATGGGATCATCCTTGACTATTAGCCACCATGAGTGCTTCACTAACTTTCTTTTTGAGGATTAATTTGTAATTTTGGTTATATTATCATGAGGACCGATGAATGGTGACCACAGAACCATTGTTATTGACCAAACACTTATTTCCCTACATATACGTAATTCACCTTTCTTTGAAAATCTGACTAGATTTTTTCTTTCCTTCTAGATATTGCCCAGCAATATATGTGCCTTACAACCCACATGATATACATAGTCTTCCACGAAAATTATATGACTATATTTTACAATTTAACTGTGGATACAGTAAGTACAGGCAACCCACATGATTATGTTACACTAATTTTCTTATTTGAGTACTAAACTACGTGCATTGACAAGGACAAGGGGCTTGCGTATTTTTATTTTTCTTACTAATAGGTAAATAATGACTGCATTTGTCATTAACGGAGCTTCTGTATTTCATTTAGAGAAATGTTATTCATATATATTAAATTTATTTTCATATACTTGGGTTCAAAATTAATTTACACTTTATAGTTTTAACTAGATCTACTTAACTTTTTTTGTTTTGAACAACCCAAATTCAAATTGATAGTCTAAAGTATGTAAAATGGTATGAATTTTAAGTGTATGAGTAACAATTATCTTATATTTAAGATTAGAACTGAGCCTGAAAGCGTCCCTTTTTTAATTTCATTTTAAATTATTAGCAGATAGCATTATTGTTAATTGGACAACAATACTATTCAATCAAACCTTTTTGCACTATTCACTTCTACTTGATCAAATTTCTAGGTTTTCTTTATCCGTTTGGAATAGGGGAATCTTGGATTCCGTCATGAAACAATTAATTGATATATCGTGTTAAAGTTTTTGTAGTCATGAATGAAAATTTATTTTCTAATATGCAGTGACAACTAAATTGATATGAAAATTTAGTATTTTTAATTTTTAAAATTTCCTATTAGCATAATCATAAGTTTTCATAATAGTTTTCTGAAAATCAATTTGGGAAACATCAGCATTGTTGGATACCTAGAAAGCACCGAAACGTGCATTTTTGGGACGTACCCGTTTCGGGTACGCTTCCAAAACTCGAAACGCGTCTCCTTCACCGAAACGCCGACTTTTCCTTCTTTTTTTTTTCATTTCAAAACTCGCTGCCATGGATCTGCGTTTGGTTTCATGATTTTCATCCATGACTTCATGTTCTGCCAAGCTGTGAGAGAGAGAGAGAGGGAGAAAGAAAGAGAATCAGAGTGAGAGGGGAAGATCACGAGAGAAAAGGAAAAGACGAAGATGAGACTCTGCAAATTCTTCAAGGAGTTCTGATAATACCTGCTGCTGCTGTTCTGCTGTTACCCCCACACCTTGTTGAATGTTGCGTTGCCAAATGAGAGAGAGAGGGAACAAAACAAAGAAAAATCACAGAGACAGAAGAAAAATTACAAAATTTACAAAAATTAAATTGAAAGGAGAGGGAGAGCAGGGGGATCGTGTTGGGGGCGCTGGGGAAGGAGAGGGAGAGCGCTGGGGCGGGGCGCAGGCGAGCGCGAGAGAGAGGGAGGAAGGCAAAGTGCAATGTCATCAATTATTTCTTCTTAAAAAAATGAAAGAAAAAAAAAGAGTTGATCAAGTTAATTTTTCTATTGGTAGAAATTACAAATGATAAATTGAAATCTCAATTATCTATTTTATTATTATTATTATTGTAATTTTTAATAATTTTGGTTAAATTTTTTATTTTAAATAAAGTATGTGTTAATTTTATTTGATATATGTATATAATTATATATATAATTTATATATATGACGTGGCGTACCCATGCCGTACCCGTACCCGTACCTCTATTTTTTTAAAAATGTCGTACCGGCATTTCGTACCCGTACCAAGTATGAAACTCGTACCCGTACCTGTGCAACATAGTTGGATACATGTTTGTGGTAGCTCCCATTAACTTAAAAAATCATAGCGCTACAAATTTAAACTACACATAAGGTTTTGGTGAGGTTGAGTGATAGGAGTAACATTACTTTTGCAGTTTTGCTTGAAAGTGGTTTTCCAAGATCCATAGCAATGACAATGAAGGTGGTTCCCAAGCAGAAAAAGTTTTGGAGGGGACTGTGCTTAAGCTGTGTCCTTTGGATATCCGTAAATCCCTGCATCATGCTGGTCTGAATAAGTTGACGGTTGAAACTGAAGTTATGTTGCATATGGGATGCACCACCCACATATCCTAGTATTCTCATTGATCAACATTCATCAATAGTTTGAAGTGTTCAAGATCACCACCTATTAAATGGCAGCTAGAGGAGACTCAATTTGTCTCTTAATTGAATCTGTTGACATTAGCATATTAAATTGGATGACTTGTGATTTAATTGAACCATCTATTCAAAAACTTTAGTTGTTAAGAGAACGCCTACAATAACCTAACACGCTTATGCTCCTCACGCAAAATTTTAGTCGTTAAATTGGGCTTGGCTGCTCAATCACCACAAATCTAAGCACAGCTATAGTTTTATGCAATTTTAACCATTATTATTATATTATTATATTGTATCAATTGTAAGCACATCGTTGAGATATTTGATGGGCTTTTGCGCTATTGGGCTTGACCCTTTGTTTGTCATGTTAACTTCGCCTGTGCTGGGCTTTTTGTGGGTCTAACTTTTTGTTAGTCTTAATACTTCCCCTAATTATCTATTTATTTTATTTAGAAGTTTTCTATAAATGCCACTTCTCTTCTCTTTTTAGTGTGTAAATTATACTTCTTTATTTTTTTTNATTCAACAAATATTCTCACTAAGAAGACACTTACTGCTTGTCCTTTCCTTCTTTTCAAGGTTTCATTTATCTTCTTAGAGCTCCAAAAATAATAAATTTTCAAATCGTTTGTTGGCCAAAACCCTAAATTTACCTATAGTCTTCAATAAATTGATTCTATTGTCAAACCAAACATTTATACTTTGCATCCATTAAATAACTGTTGTATTTATTTGGAACTTATGTAACTGTAGGGTGAATTTAGTATTGATGTAATAGTGCTTTTGTTTGATGCAATTATTTAGTGCTGAAATTAAGTGATTTCTCTTCAATTGGTATTCTAGATTAAAAGATTTCTTGCTTTGTAAAGAATTTTTTTTTGAAGTAATTAGTGGGCGAAAAAAAGAGAAAAGAATCATATTATTCCTTCAGGAAAATTAAATGGCAAAAAAATTTTAAAAACAATTCTTGTTTTCCACCATACACTAAGGATGACAAAATTGCTGAACTCGATGTCCTTCGATGAAACTACCTAAGAAGGGAAAGAAAGTGCCACATAGTGTGTATCATCCACGAATTTTGAGGGTTTGTTTTATATTTTTTTTTTATTTAACTCTATATTTTCTTTGCTTTACTCTTGTTTAGTTCTTAGTGATCTAATAGTTTGCAATTTTTTTTTTTTATATGAAGATTGAAATAGTTTGGAATTTTTGAATGGGTGTTGGTTGAAACACTAGAGTTTAAATGAATTATTCACTATAAAAATTCACTACATATTATACGTTAATTCTATCTTCTTCTTCTTCTTTTTTTTTTCATTGGATGCAATCTTCTATGTTGCAGTTGATGTGGTATAAAAATTGTAGTGTATTCCACAAATCTATTAATAGGGCATGAATATGTATGGTATGCTTATATAGTTCACTCAAAAGCCCTTCAACTGAATTGATTTTTTTAGATGGCTAAATATGACTATGCATGAAGTATCAAAACAGTATTCAAAATTCCAGAACTTTTCTTTAATGGCTATATTTCAATTAATTATCACTTTGTGCATGACTTAGGTTTTAATAAAGCATTGCGAGTATCCACTAACAAAGTGTTGACTCAGTGGAAGCAGGCCAAACTCGAAAACATTTTAAGCCAAAGGTCATGAGTTTGAATAGTTGGAGTCACCACTTATTAGGACGGATTTATCGGTTACTACTCCCATCCCGAACAGAAATTAGTCTTATATCCAAAGAGTGTGTGGATACCCTAGGTGTAAACCAAAAAAAAAAAAAAAAACAGCATTTGCGAGTATCCCATGTTCCCTCCACTCATCAGCTTGCTGATCTACTGACAAAGCCTCTCCCCGCAACATGGTTCCAGACTCTTTGAAGCAAGATTGGTGTGGTTGATCCCTCTACCATCTTGAGGGGGCATAAAGGAGAGTTAGTTGATTTTAGTTAGATAAATATATTATTCTGTATCTTATCCTTAGAGTTAGTTCAGTTTGTTAGATTCAAATATAGAATCGTTCAAAGTATATTCTAGTGTTAGTTACACTAGTGCTTCCGTATATATTCACAATACTTCATTCAATACAATTAAGATATTCTCTTTGTATCGTTTCCTGTAGAAAACATCTATTTCATCTTGGATAACTTGTACTTAAGTAAAAATACAATGGTATTTCTCCTAAAAAATGTAGTCGAATAGGTTATCATTTTTCAAATATTACAGATTATTCAATATTTTTTTTTTTGATAACGAACGAGGGACCAACTCCATTTTTTAAATTTGGGGTGATCTATCCTTGTTTTAGAGGTCCAGCTGTCGAAGCATCTACAGTTGTAGCTTTATATGGTGAAGCACTCTGAGACCCTCATTTTATCAATAAAAACTCAATTTCATTATAACAAATTGTGCTTAGTTAGCTTATATGTAAAATATGATACTCTGCTTGAAAAGATTGTTATTTTAAGGGTCCGTTTGTTTTTCAAAAAATAGCTTACTGGAAAATGTTTTCATGATTTTGTATTGTTTGGGGTTGTTTAGTTACCGAAAATGTAGGTTGGATCATGGAAAATAGGGACTTCACAGGTGGCTGTTCACTGCATGATACTGTTGCAAACAGTGCATGCGTGCTTTACTGAAAAAGAAATAAACTCAGGAAGCTAGTAACAAAATAATAATAATCATCGATTTAGAAAATTTGATAAAATAAATTTTGAAAAATAAATTTATGACTGATGATAGTCTTTTTCTAATCTTTGGGCTTATTCGCTGGATAAGAAAAAATTTATTATTTGTGCTCATTTTTACATATATAAAAATATTAAGAACTTTACCAATTTTTTGATTAACTTATACTAACAGGAAAAATAAAAATCAAATGCTGGATTTGGTCGAATATAACGGCATTTTTTTTTTATATTTTTGAAAAAGTATGAATCAATATGTGTAAAAAAAGAAAAAATTCTACACCAAACAAAGAAAGAACGTTTTCCACATGATTGAAAAAGTAAGAATCAGTTGAAAAAATGTTTGATGTTAAAATATTGAAGTATGCCACTCTATGATTGTTTTATAAGAAATAAAAAGAAAAAACCACATACAACAATGCAAATATATATTATCTTATTCTTTCATCTATTCAGAAGTAATTCATTTTAGTATTATAAAATAATTCCATACTTCTATCTTTAAATGACAAAAATTTGCCACATTCCACTTCATGCTAGGGCTCATTTTATTCCTTTTCGTTGCACTGGACCTTCAAACCCCATATGTGTGGCTTGTAAATGATTGCACATAGTATCCAAAGAAATAGGATAGCAGTTTGGGAGGGCCACATAACCATGACTGCACAAAAATAGGGCTAGCTCAAGGTGGTTCCTGAGAAATGATTATGCCCACCACATATATTTATAGAGTTAGAGTTGGTATTCAATATTTAGTTAGCATGCAAAAATATAATTTTTTTTTGAGATAATAAGAATATTAAAGGTTTAAATATTTTCATATATGGCAATACATGATTTGGTTACTGTGTAAAATTCTTTTACACTATGGATCAAAATTAAACCATATGAGTAGTAGTAGTAGTAGTATGATATTACTTAGCAAAATGTAAACAAATTTTTTTCTTTATCACCAGCTCTTACTTTTTTATAATCTCATTTTTAAAAATATTGCTTTAGTACTATACTTTTTTTTTTTTTTTTAATAATCTTTCTCTTCCCTGCCCTTTTTCTCAATTTTGTAATTGTAACAGTACTTTAGCTTTATTAATCTAATATTCTTCGTATTATTTCTTTTTAAATAGTGAACTTTGTCTATTTAAAGAAAAAAAAATAACATATTCTTAGATTTGGATCAAAAGTTTTTAGAGTTTTAGGTACAACCCATTTGTAGATTTTTCCAAATATGAATTTTCAAATGGATCTCTAGACGGATGCGGACATTTCTCTCTCTTACTGTCATTTATTTGGTGTAAATGATTGATAGAAATTTTCATAAGTCCATCTTAAAAATAATAACAGAAAGATCAGCGAAACTCCAACTTCCCACCTCAACGAAAAATAATGCCAACAAACCAAGAAGAAGACTCTCAGATAGTGACTGCATGGACCACAATGTCCCTCCCATAGACTAGAATATTTGCATTATCTGCAAGAAATTTCAGCATAAAAAACATACAAGCTATAGATATCATGGACCAGAAACCTAGCTCCTAAATCGTGGACAATATTTCTCGTGATTTCAAGATAGCATACGTAAAGAAAACCCAACTTCTAAATTGAGATTTTGGTTTTTCCTTCACATATTAAAATTTAGTTTCTTGTTTCTCTTTTATATATGGGTTGGGCTCTAGCTATACTCGTTAAGGGAGATATTTTTATAGGTGAGTCTCCCTTTTTGAGTCTGTGGAATATATGCGATAATATGCAAAAGAAGTTTTTTTTTTTTGTTTTATTTATGGCAAAGCATTGTTGAATTAATAGAGTTTCATGACTTGGACCTTTTTTCTTTTGTGTTTCTTCTTTAATCTGCTTCTTCCTTCACCCAATATCTTCTTTTATGGCTACTTTTCAATTGATCTTGACGAAAAATACTTTTGGACGGGCTGTTGCCGTGCTCCATTAGTAATTCAATTACCTACACAAATGACATTTTCACTTGACTAGGGAAGTTTTGTAATATGTCCCCTATATTTATCCTTTCCAGCTTTGCTGTTAATTAAACTGAAGAGAAGCACCAATAGATTTCTAGTTGATGTAGATTAATGACTTCTAGTCCTTACTGCTAGATGGATGCAGACATTTATGGCTCTTATTTTCATTTATTTGATAAATAATTAAGAGAAATTTTCATTGGTCCATCTAAAAAATGAAAATGATAAGAGAAAGATCAGTGAAACTCCAACTTTGAAAAATAATGGAAGCCAAGAACAAGGACTCTTGAATCGTGACTGCACGGACCGCAATGTCTCTCCCAAAGACTAATTCATTTGGAAATGTTGTTTTAGGATAGCCAAATTTGTTACTACTGATAGAGAACAAATAATTAACAAGTTTAAATTCTTTAATCATACAAGTAAACATTTTCTTTTAAAAATTCAAAATATCTCATTCAACACAATTACCAAAGAAATTTTTTCCAAACGAGTCAAATACGCTGTTCTAGTTTTTCCATCTGACTTTTCTTTATTTTATTGAAATAAATGCCACTAACGACATATACCTAATGAAGAAAATTTCAGTAAGGAAAAAGTCAAACAAAGATAAACTTGCCACTATAATCTCTTCCATACATGACTTAACCTTTCATCATTATTTTCCATAAAATTCCTATCTGGATCTTGATGCGCTAATTTCATTTTTTCTCTTAGGTGATTTTTCACGTCTATATAATTGTACTTACATAATAAATTTAAATTTCCATATTGAAACAATAAAAATTAAAGCCATGGATGATTAGAACTAGTAAAATGGGTTAGGTCAATGAGCTTGTTTATTTTAGCTTGTAAAAACATTAGGTTGAGCCATAGAAATTTTGGCCCAAATAGAATTGTGCTAATTTGACCCAGTTCCAATAGACGTTTTTTTTGTTTTGAGATTAGACCACACTACCAAATTATATTAATAAGTGTTATTTGAAATTATAAATTATTACAATTTGTTTTATTACTTATGCCTCTTCATTTTAAATTTACACTTAGATGTATTATTTTTTATATATCTTTAATTCTTTATTTTAATTTTATTTATTACTTTATGCATGTTTTGTTTTGTTCAATTAGATTTATTAACAAATTAGCCTAAAATAGCTAAAATAACTAAAGAAAAAAAAATTAAACTCTTATTAGTTTTTAGCTTTATTATAAATAAAAATGGTTTAATACTGTGGGTGAGTTTCATACTGTGGCCAAAATCTTAATAATGTAAATGAAAGAAAATTAAAAAGGTAACATATAAATTTATTATATATTTTTACATACATATATACTTTTATTTTAACAAAAAAAAATTAAAAATAAATTTTTACATTAAGGCCGAGTTGGCCTGATAGCTCACCATAGGGCTAATCTAAGTTAACCATAAGCTAGCCTAGCCCAAAAATTGTCTTTGGCCCTATCGATTAGACCGGGCCAACCTGATTGCCACATCTATATAAAAAGAAAAATTGTTTAAGTTACTTTTATTAGGTAAAGTCAAATGAAAAAGTGTAAAAATATCATTGTCATTTACATTGGACAGAGAGATTTCACAAACTACAAATCTCAAATGCTTGTTGTCGTTTAGAATTCAACAAATATTCTCACTAAGAAGATACTTACTGCTTGTCCTTTCCTTCTTTTCAAGGTTTCATTTATCTTCTTAGAGCTGCAAAAAGTATGAATTTTCAAATCGTTTGTTGGTCAAAACCCTAAATTTACCTATAGTTTCAATAAATTGATTCTATTGTCAAACCAAACATTTATACTTTGCATCCATCAAATAACTGTTGTATTTTTT
>QAOA01002360.1:145802-260454 GCA_003255065.1 Cercis canadensis
CTTTTTTTTTAATTCAATTTTTTAATTATAAATTAATTATTATTTATTATTTAAAAATAAAAATTGGCAATAATCAAATTGTATACTATTTGATTTATTAAAAATATTTTTAAGTAAGAAGAATAAATTTTTAACCAATTAATAATGATAATATATATTGAGCTATTGAGTATTGACAATAAGTAATTATTTTAACCCATTAATTGATTAAGCATATTGACTTTTTCTTTGCCACCAACCCCCACCCCACCTATCTTGAAAGTATTCACAACAGGTGATTGCATGGCAAAAGAGTATGAGCACAAAACAGTACTCTGCTTCTTTTATGTGACAGTATGGGCAAAATAGTAAATTAATTCCTTACCTCTCCAAACCCCCAATTTGGGGGGTTGAAATTTGTGGATAAAAAAAGGAGTGCAAGGGTTAGAGTTTAACCCCTAGTTTCCTTTCCTTTTCAAACTTAAAACTCTCAAACAAGAGAGTGGGCTCTCTTACACCCTAAATGAATTATTCACTATAAAAAGTCCGGGAGACGTTAACTTTGAGATTGAAGTAGGAAATCTGGCCAAGCCACTCTTTCTTCCACTCTCTAAATAAATTACTTGTCCATGATTCATTAAGAACTATGAGTTTATGGAATTTGTGCATGCACAAAGAAATATGTTAATGTTAGGTTGTACTAATAATTATTGTTGGGACACACTTCGTTATGCCTCATCTCTTTGACATAGGCATCAACAAGGGTTTTTGCTTATGCCAGGGTTTCCTCTGAAATAGTGCTGCAGTCTTAATCTCTCTGTCAGGGTTTCTTTGGTATAATCATGTCGTCTCTTGGTCTTCCTAGTATTTGGTCAACTTATCTAAATGGATGACGAACTGAGATGTGGTATACTCAAACTTTTTTATAGTGGTTAGTTCTAAAATTTTGCGCTATAATTGTATCCAATTGGGGTAAATCCTCTTGGATACGTCAATGAATGCAGGCACCCTGAAGTTTTTCAAGTGATGGGACTGAAGCATTGATCCGCAGGCATTATAGTTCAATGATATAAGAATGTGGATTATGATCTGGGTTTTGGAAGTAGATGAGTTAATGAGGGGATATAAGTCTTCTTAGATTGAATTATACTTCTTACACATTAGTATTCGTGCTTTTCGGAGATCTAAAAGAGTTGCATCCATGACTACTAGAGTGCTAAAATTGTTTTCTTTTGCATTGTGAACCTTCTCTTGATTGGGAACCATTGTTGGTCATCCAATTAAGTGACTTCTAAGGGTCTACCCATCCCATTTGTTCTCATTTTATCAGTTTTTGATATAATATTTTATCTGTTAGATTTTTTTTTTTTAAAAAAAAGAAGAGATAATTATTGTTAAGTCACTCAAATTACAAATAATTTTAAATAAATCACTCAAAAAAGTTAAGTAGATCACAATTATTATTAAATTTTTAAAATTACCCTCCTTGATGACCACTTATTAGTATACACTAACCATTAGTTATCAACATAAAAATATAAAAATTTAATTAATAATAATTATGACGAACTTAAAAATATATTGTTTTGAGTGATCTAACAATAATTATCTAAAAAAATGAAGGCTTCGGCTTTGATGTGATCAATATTATATGGTAAACATTGTCTTTTAAAACTTCAAAATATCTCATTCTACACAATTCCCAAAGAAAATTTTTCCAAACTAGTCAAATACGCTGTTCTAATTTTTCCATCTGACTTTTCTTTATTTTACCAAAGAAAATGCCGTAGATTACTTTTCTTTATTTTACTGAAGAAAATGCCACTAACGACATATACCTAATGAAGAAAATTTCGGTAAGGAAAAAGTCAAACAAAGAAAAACGTGCTACTATAATCTCTTCTATACATGACTTAACCTTTCATCATTATTTTCCTTAGTATCTTGTCAATTACTAACTACTGCGAAGAAAAAAGAAAAAATGCCCTATGAAAGACTTCTAACACAGAGCCATCAACATAATAGAATAAGTCTATGTTAAGTTTTAAATGCCAAATGGCCAGTAACTTAGTAGTACTAGATTATTCTCAAGACTTTTAAATTTTTTGTTTAAACTTATAGCTAAACCAAAAGTATCACAAAAAAGTATAATATTTAAGTATGTTTATATTTAGGAGGGGCTTCTGGTTTAAAATAGTTCAAAATTGACTTAACGACTGTAATTTGTTAGAATTGTGAATTGTAGAACTGCAATTTCCTCAATTGTCACAACCACAAAGAAACTACAATCACAATTTGAAACTATGATTTTACTTTATAATGGAATATAATTAGTCCATTTCCCATCCCTTTCATTACCCTAAAGTTCTAGGACAATAATTGTCTCTTTAGCAAATAATATTCAAAACCTTCCCATGTTCATTCCCCTTTCTATGTTTTGTTTAAAAAAAAAAAAAAATTGGTCANTCTCTCTCTCTCTCTTTCTCTCCTCTCTCTATTCTTTACATTCTCATTTCTCACCTTTCTTACCAAGCTGACTCTTAAATATAAGCAGTAGGCATTCATGATATTTTGCCCATGTTACCTGTCTTGTACTTTTGCAAGTAGGCACCATGAGAACTGTTAACATTTTTTCACAGCTATCACTCCTCATTGCAGCTTTTACTTTTAGCTTCCATACAGCAAACTTTGTTACCGCTTGCATTGAAAGTGAGAGAGGAGCCCTTCTTAGATATGAAACCTTCTCATGTATTTGTTCTTATAGTCATGAATTTGGGTGGTTATAATAATGCTGGATTTGATCGAACAGATCTTTACAATCATCTAGGGAAGGACCAGAAGGAAACAACAGTAGACAATGATGCAATGGCAACCTTGAACTATCTGAAATGTATGGGTAATCTTGACCCTCTACTGTTCATCAAATACACAACTGATTGTAAGGGTGCACTAAAACATTTGTTCTAGGCTGATGGTATTAGTAGGGTAGTTTTGAAGCTTTCGGTGATGTGCTAGCCTTCCATACCACATAAAATAAACAAGTATATATAGAATGCCCTTTATTATGTTTTCTGGAGTAAATCATCACAAACAGACAATTTATTTGCATGTGCCTTGATAGCTAATGAGACAGAGGAAACATATAATTGAGTGTTGGTGGTATTTAGGGAAGCAATACACAATAGGCGATCAGTCAATCATTACTGACAGTGACAAATCATGCGTGAAGCAGTTAAAAGGATATTTCAAAATGCAGTTCATAGGCTGTGTGCATAGCATCTTCTAAGGAATGCCCAAACTAATATTGGTGATATTAACTTTGATGAAAAATTTAAACAATGCATGATTGGACACTATAATGTTGATGAGTTTGAGTTAAAGTGGGCTTCAATGTGTAAAGAGTTTGGTGTTGTTGGAAATAAGTGGGTAGAGAAGATGTTTAGAAAGAAGGGCATGTGGGTAGTTGCATATTTACGTGGCAATTCTTTTGCTGGGATATGAACTACCTTATTATGTGAGGGGATGAATTGATATATTAAAAACTTCATTGAGAAAAGCTCTAACTTAGTACATTTCTTGCATAAGTTCCAGAGGTTTATGAATCATTTTAGATTCAATGAATTGAAAGTAAAGTATAAATCATCGAATGGTGTTATTGTCCTTACCACTATATTGAAGTGTTTAGAGAGGACTGGTGCATATGTATAAATTAGACAACCTTTCTGAATTTATCACAAGCAACTTACCTCTGTTGCAGCCTACTATGTGCCTAATTAGGACAATAGTACATCAAACAAGATATACACTGTAAAGAATTATTGCATTTTGAGAAAAAGGTGGACAGTTTGGATAAGAATGCAAGGAAAATTGATATGTCTAGTTTAGAGGAAGCCAACAACAAGCAAGTTTTTATGCTTAGACATGGAACTCTTATTAAAAAATTGCAGGTGGTTTTACAATCTTGGTGCCAAGTCAAAGGAAAAATTTAATGGCACAAGGGAGAAAATTCGAAAGTTGATTGAGTAGCTGGAGGGTGCAGAAGGTTTGAAGAAAAGTGGTAACGAAGATTATACAACAGAGAGGGTTTTATATCTCATCGTTGTTAGAGCAAAAGGACATCCTAGTGGAATTAACTTATGATTGCAATTAACTTATGCAAGTTATGCTGGAATGTCTGCAGCTTTAGTTGTTCTAAGTGATGGAAATTTTGTTAGCTTTTAAGTTATGATTAAGGTTCTAATTCATTTTGGTGATTGCAAGTATTCCAGAAAGGGCAAACATGACAAACTGATGCACTTGCTTAATGGCTGGAAAGCCTATGCCAACCTCATTTGATGCAGAAGAGACGTTATGCATAATTGTTGCTGTTTTCATTTGCTCTATTTGTCATTGTAAACTATTTTTCTATTACAGTTGTATGGGCCCACAAAATGACAAAGGCCCCATTTTTCCAAAGAGTAAAGTTGTGGCCTCTAAATAGTCATAATAATAGACATTTGGTCCAGCTCAATTAAGCAACAAGTCCTTGTGCTACGTAACAAGCACAAGAAACATATGATAGAATAACAATAAAATGGGCTTAAAAGAACACTTCATTACAGGCTTCAAATGAAAGCCATAAACACTAATGAAGGCCCAAGACAAACATAAATTAGTTCATCAGAATCTAGATAATCATCTTCTATGTGTGCTCCCTTAAAGTAGTTCAGTTTCAAATTACCAAAAAAATATATTGTATATACATATAAGCGAGGAAACAACAATATAAAATACACAAAATATAATGTAGTTCAGTTTCAATGTGAAACTTATGAACACAGGTGAGAAAAGAGAAGTAATTCATTAAGCAAAAAATTAGAGATTACAAAAGTAATCATCACTCTCACCTAGTCAACAAATTCCCAATTATACCTAATGTCTCTCACACAAAATACATAATATAATGGTCAAAATACACAAGATACTTCAACTTTTACAAATTACAATTGCTCTCTATATTTTTCTAATTTGAAAATGTTGTATGATTTTTTTCATTTTCAATACTATCAAAAATATCTATCTATATGTATGTGACCAAACAATGATTCAGCAATTCAATTCTCATACGATTGCACATTCGATTCTCCAAAAAATTCATTTTAGAGAAACATCTTTCAATTGTTGCAATTGCCATGAGAAAAAAAAATAAAAACTAACTTCATAAGTAAATATATTATTGGATACACAATATGCTTTCTAGTTTTCACCAACAATTTATAAATATCACTAATCCCATTTAAATTTGAAAATAGATCATCAAAATGGATATCTATGATATATGTTTCAAGTTGACCATCAAGCCACATAAGCTCCACTGAAAAAGATTCTGATCGCTAAAATTGAGTCAAACGAATCAACTTCTCCTTATCAAATACAAAAAATGAATATCTTGGATTTAAGCTTGCTACACAAAGAAGCAATTCAATGTTCACCTCTGTAAATCTATTCTTAAGATCTTGAAGTTGTCTATCAATCACTTGATAAAGTAATTCAATTTGAAAAAGATGCAAATTTGAAACTTCTTCAACTTTACATCTTGATCTTTCTTGTGCCATGAGCGCATAATTTATATTTGGAAAGTCGATATCTTGCTTCTCACAAAACAATGATACTTCATTTAGTAAATTATGCCAATCATCATCTCTCATGCTTTGCAATCTTTTCTGAGACACTCTAACTAATGTCATAACATTTATAATGCCTTGATCACTTATTTGTAGCACTTGAGACAACTTATTAATAATTTCCATTATAGTTTTCATCAAGTACAAGTTAAAAATAAATTCAAAAGATTGCAAGGATTTCAATAAATGACATGCTTCAGCTTGTTGATATGAGCTTATGCCATCTTCCTCAACCAATTCAAGCACGTCAATTACTAAAGAAATAATATAAAAAAAAAAAAAAAAAACAANAAAAAAAAAAAAAAAACAAGCCAAGTAATGTACCATAATGTGAGCCACATCAAGTATCTCTAGCTCTTTTCAATGTAGTTTCTTTATTCAAGCCACAACCACTAGAAATTTCTCCATTCTTTAATGCTTTATTCGCTTTAAGAATTTGGCTTTCTCTAAGAATCTCCTGACACTAAAATGAAGCTCCAACAACATTAGATAGATTATTAACCAAACAAAAAAGCCAAGCATTTTCAACTTTATTTTTTGTAACCGTCATAAGTGCAAATTGAGGTTGGTGAGCAAAGCAACGAACATAGAATGCACACTTGTTTTCTTTCAAGATCAAGCTTTTAAGGCCATTGAATTCTCCTTGCATATTACTAGCCCCATCATATCCTTGTCCACACACTCTTGACCAATGACTCCAACGCTAATTTTAAAGATATAACACCTATATTTGAAACATGAACAAGACCAAGAAACAGCTTAATGTCATTTCCTTTCTTATCTACATAATGTAAAACAACAACTATTTGCTTCTTAATTGATATGTCCTAAGATTCATCAATTAAAATGGAAAAGAAATCATCTCTAAGATCATTAATAATAAGTTTTGTGGTCTCCCAAGTAGCAGCTCACACAATATATTTTTGAAAATTAAGTGAGACTAGTTTGAGATTTCCACGAGCATTTTTCAAAACCTTTTCAATCTATTCACTATGGTTGGCAAGAGAATGTAGAAGCTTAAGGAAATTAATTATCTTGATTTTTTGAATGCATCGATTCATCATAACCACAGAATGCCAACCCTTGCCCCAATAGAAATAAATTATTGCAGTCAAATTAATCTTATATGCTCTTTTTATCAACTCTGATTGTTTGCTAATAGCAACTTTGTTGGATTACATTATTTCAATAGATAATAAGATTTTAAAATATAAGTAAATGTCATCAATTAGATTATGGTTTAGGAGTTAGGGGTTAAGGTTTAAGGTTTAAGGGTTTGGGATTTGGGGTTTAAGAGTTAGGCTTAGGGTTTAGGGATTTAGAGTTTAGGAATTTAAGAAGTTAAGGTTTATGGGTTAGGTTTAAGGTTTAGAGATTAGGAGTTTAGCATTAAGGTTTAAGGGTTTAAGTTTAGGGGTTAGGGGTTTAAAGGTATTATGTTTGGGATTTGGGATTTAGGGTTTAAGGGTTATATTTGGGATTTGGAATTTAAGATGTAGGGTTAAGGGTTAAGTTTAGGGTTAAAGGTTTATAGTTAGGGGTTTATGGTTTAGGGTTTTAGCTAATTTATTGTCTTATTAATTTATGCTTAATTAATTACTCTTTTGTATGACAGATGTCAGACCATCCATGACATTCATCTCTAGATATTGCGTCCTCCAGGAGGGACAAGGGGATAGGTGTTGCACGACCATCTCAGACTGAGCCAACATTCTTGCCCCTGTTTATGTCGACCCCGGGGTTGGCACGCACACTGTCGCCCACTGCGACATATGAGTAGTCAGGAGCAGCGACCCTGGGCAGCAGATCGTCGGCAGTTAGAGGGACATCTCACACGAGTCCAACCATCTTGGACTCACCCTCGCCAAGCGCTAGAGTGGTTAATGGTCGCTTGTGGATTTTTTCACACAGGGGAAGGAGTAAGTTAATCTTAAGATCTAACTCGGTATTTTTTTAGGGTTTATAGGTTATTATTTTCCTACTGATAATAAATTTTTTGGTGCAACTTTCTTCCTTCCAAGGAGCCCATTCATTATCTTTCAACTATTTACAAGTCGAAATATGAGGACGCATGGCTAGACTTTACCTCTGTTCCTAATGAGGTGAAGGACTTGTGATGGACCGAGTTCAAGGTATTAATACTTCTATAATTAATTTTAATTTATTTAAAAGTAGCTTCATTTTAATGTTTACTAACCCTGATATTCTGTTTTCTAATGTAGAGAAAATATATATGGGACCCGCAGTATGAAAGCTAGATTCGTAAGATCTAGCTTTGAAAATGCAGTGATAACATCCACACCTCTTTCTGAGACATCAAGATTGGGAAGACAAAGGGTGAATGGCTGAGCCCTACTGTGTTAGAGGCCTTGAGATCAAAATAGGGCTCTGCACAGTACAAGGCAANAGAGAAAATATATATGGGACCCGTAGTATGAAAGCTAGATTCGTAAGATCTAGCTTTGAAAATGCAGTGATAACATCCACACCTCTTTCTGAGACATCAAGATTGGGAAGACAAAGGGTGAATGGCTGAGCCCTACTGTGTTAGAGGCCTTGAGATCAAAATAGGGCTCTGCACAGTACAAGGCAATGTTTAAACAGAACAAGAAGAATCGGTGTGATGATATGCACTTCAATAAGTTCGAACGTGGGCAAAGACATGGTCGTGTTCACTTATGGGTTTGGGCATGTCACTCAATATGAGGCTTTGGAGTTCAGACACGGCCTCAAGAATTCAGACAAGGGACATGTTCATTCAGACACGGCTTCAGACATGCAAACACGGGACGTGTTCACTGGCGTGTTACTTGACTGTAGTCTCTAGTTAACTAACACGGGTGTGTCCTTCAAGACACATGGCCGTGTTATGGAAGATTGGTTAGCTAACATGGGCGTGTCCTTCAAGACACAAAGCCATGTTATAGGAATGTCTCAAAATCAGTTAGGCGATTAATGGCCATAACCGACTAAAGCTAATTGGTTGTTAAACTATATATACATGTGATGTACGCATTGAAGAGAGACAGAAAAATAAGAAGAGAAGAACCAAAGAGAAAATCAGAGAAGAGTTAGAGAGATTGAGAGGAAAGAATAGAGTGAGACTTAGGGTTCTGGCTTGCATATGCTGCTAGGGTCAAGAACAAAGGCCAAGGGGGGATTCTATTGTAAACAAGACTCGATCTTGGTGTTGTTAATCATAGTGGAAATGCTCTTTCCCGTGGATGTAAGTCATCTTGGCTGAACCATGTAAATTCTGGTGTTCTTCCTTTTACTTTGTGCTTTTACGCTTATGTTCTTTTTGATTTAATCTGGTTTAATCCTTGTTTGGTAACTATTTGTGATATTGCTTTAAGTTTTCCTACTGCTATTCTAGTATTGCTTGGTGTCCAGTTGATTGGTGTGTAGGTTGAATCTCTTACAATCGGTCATTGGATCAAGGCAGGTGTTCCATAACGGTTCCAGCAAGGGCTGGGTCCATCCATGGGCTCAGTCCACTTATGTAAGTAATTTTCAAGTTAATTAATGTTTACGTCAATTTTATAGATGTCTATATTTCAGTACTAACATGCCACTTTCCTCTATGAAGTCTAAGTTTGAGAGGCGTCGGTTTGAGAGTCAGGCCCAGTCCTTTTATTCTTATTGTCACAACGTACCCGAAAGTCGCTACGACGCGGATGGCTAAATAAAAAGAGATTTAGTTTTTGAAATAAAAACTCTAAAGTCGTTACCAATTGTATTAAGAAAGCGGAGAACAATTGGAAAACCCCATTTTTAATTAATTAAAAAAAACAAAGGTCTGCGAATCAGAGAGGGTTTGGGAGTCTGTTTATGCTGTGGGGAAGGTGTTAGGCACCCCACAGCATCCGTCTAAAGACGGTTACCCTAAATTAGTTGTGCAAACAGAATATGGCAAAAAATGTACATTTTATTTACCCCAGAATAAAAAATTGTTACAATAATATCTAATGAAAATAAAAACAAAGAAAATTAAACGTGCAATGCATGAATTATCTACCGGGACCTAAATCCTTCCACCCTTTCATTGCATGAAGTGACAGTCCAGGGTGGCGCTACCTTCACCTAGATTGGATAGAGAAAGGCATCCCATATAGTACTGACTCGCCCTATCCTCTCATGATAAGTGAAGGGGCATGCGGATACTATGCGACACATGTATACTTTTTGTATGTAGTGCAAATGCATGATTTTAAATATTACAAAACTTATCTCAAAATGTAAGTACCGAGAAATTTTAATTTACATAAAAAAAATAAAATAAAAGATAAAACGTCATTATTACTCTAAGCTTGTGGCGAGGTATCTTCCCGTTGGGCCTTTCGATTTGCTCATACTCACAAATACCATGAGTTGTGTTGACACCCAAATTTGTACATGAATTATTTTGGGGATCATGGTCTTTGGAACCATATTTTTGTGTGCTCAATTAAAATATTTCAATACTACAAAATAAAACAAATATAGCTAAAAATACTGAAATGCTAACAAAAATCACAAAAAAAATATACAACTTAAAAAATATAAAAATGAAAAAAAAAATTATTATTACAAATGAATAACATAAAATAAAATAAAAACAGAGAAGAAATAAATGCTGTTAGAGGTAACAAGCAAGGCAGCACCCCCTTTGCTATTCATCAGTCCAGCCACGCTTCAAGCCATGCCCCTGGTAGCTTGAAAGCAGGAAATCGTCAACTCCTGTCAATGCAACTTGCACAAAGCACCGGCTATAAAAGGCCTCACACAAAGAAGCAAAGATACAGACATGGAAGCAATACCGTAGGAGAAAAAGAAAAAAGGGGCTGATACACAGACATGGAAGCAATACCGTAGGAGAAAAAGAAAAAAGGGGTTGATACACAGACACAAGAAGGAGACAAATAGAGAATAAATTAGACTCCATTCTTTTGCATCATATTATGCATCCTTATGTTTTTTTTTATTTTTCTCGTGGTGGGGTTTCACCGCTCTGCTTCGCGCTCCCGAAAATGGACGTTGCGACAAGTTGTATCCGAGGATACTCATGAATACACCAAAACACAGGTTAGGCAAGACTTAGATGAAATCTATCTAATTGACCTACACATTTAAACTCCATATGCCTCAAAAGGAATAACACAAAATCAACCAAAAATGCACATTCAAATCCTAAACACCCCTTGGAATAGTGCACACAATGCATGAGAACTAACCTATTGAATAACTTCCAAAATAATTAAAAAAACGTAAGTAATAAACCCCAAACAGCAGAGCAAACAGAACCTTAAACAATCGACAAGAAATGAAAAAATTATGAAAATTTCATAAATGAAGATAGACATCTTATGATTCAAAAGAAACAAGAAACACTTAAATCGGAGCTCTATAGCTCTTGAAAGAATAAAAAAACCACCTGCTGTCAGAGAAAATCAACTAAACTAACAAAGCAGAAAAAATGGCCAAATTTAAATGTGAACTGGGGGCAAAGTGGACATGAAAAAAATCTGAAAAATACAAAAAATGAATACATAAATCTTACGATTCTAAAGAGATAAGAATCATGCAATTTGGAGTTGTATAACTCCAGAAAGAAATAAAAAGCTACATGCTGCCAGAGAAGATCAAAAGTCTTGACAGAGCAGAAAAATAGCCGACTTTAAACGCAAACTGGGAGCGAAGTACACATTCAAAAAATCTGAAAAAATACAAAAAATGAAGATACATGTCTCCCGGTTCTATGAGACCAAAATCACTTTATTTGGAGTTCTGAAGCTCCGTCTATAAACAGAAAACTGAATGCTGCCAGTGCTCACTGACAGACCCGAAAATGAAGATATTCAAGTGCTTGTTTCCATACCTTGACAACATGCAATCTGACCTTTTAACAAGGCAAAAAAAAAAAAAAATGACAGCGACACAGGACATGACAATCCAATTGATTCTTTTCAAATAAACCAAAAATAGCCATGATGCAAAGGAACCAAAAATAGAACTATTAAACAACTCTCAAATAGTCAAACTAGAGATTACCCAATTAAATTTCCAATCGAGTAAGTCATTCCAATTTTCAAATTGCCAACACAGTAAGTATAGAACCCTTTTAAAATCAAACTCACTCACTATTTGAAAATTTCATGAGTAATCACTTCAATTAATTAACATTTACCCAAACAAATATGACAAATGACCCATAAATTGAACATCAAAATTTCAACCATATGATTACAACCAATACACACAATGAGTTCAGTATTCTATTTCCATTCAGAAACTGAAGAAAGACACAAAGCAACCAATCTTTTAGTATCATAACACAATTTACATAACAAATAACACCTCCATTGAAGCATCTAAAAAACAATAAGGATAACCCAGACTTACTTTCTTCAGATTAAGCAACAATTAAACTCATGTTTCCATAATTATACAAACGATCATCATGACATCCAATTGGAAACGTCTAGTGCTATGGATTTTAAAAGAAAGTGAAAATAGAATCACAAAATCAAAAGAGCAAGGGAATCAAACCTTAGCAGTGGCTGGCTTCCTTGTGCTGCTACAATGAACTCCTAGCACCCTCAAGTTCAAGCTTAGCTCACGAGCTCTCTTCCTTTTTTCTGGTTCAATCTTTCTTCCCTCTTTTCTTCTCTTTATTCTCTCTCACGTACACCTCTGTTTTTGCTCCCTTTCTTTGCTATTTGGTCATCCCCTTTTACTATTTTTTCTCTTTTTTCCTCTTTTGTACGCTACCCTTCTTCTTTTCTGCTAAAAAAAAAAAAAAATCTGGTTTCTGCTCCTCATGCGTTTTCTGCTCACCTCTCCAAAAACCTTTCTGCTCTGTTTTTTGAAGGAAAGGAAACCGTCCCTCACTCTTTCTCCAATGGTTCTTGCATATAACCCCCTTGCTTAATGGGTGGTTCTTATTGCTTTGACTTTTCTATTTTTCCCTTGTTTCCTCCTTTGCCCCTTAATCTTTTGATCTCAACCATTCATCTCCATTGCCTTTCTTTTAATTAGTCATTTCTATTTTTTCTTTTTGTTTTAGTTATTTACTAAATAGAAGATAATACATAATCTTGAACCAATGGGGAGAGGGGAAAATCTATTACTTGCTCTCCTATTGGTGCTCTTAAATCTAGTGACATAAAAATTCATTTACCAAATTTTTTTTCTAATTTTTTTGAAAAAATCACTAATTAAAAATTAAGAACTTATCTTTTATTTTTTTTTCAAAATCTTTATACCATGAAAAAAACCCGAACAAAATACAGTATCTACAGCTGCCCCTCTTTACATATTTTCTTATAGATAAAACAGACTCAGCTATTGCTTGTCGTGTTTTAGTATAAGAAACATGTAAAGACAAAAATATAAGTATTTTGTTCAGAGCACCTCAAAAATTCAAAACCACCCAAATCTTTGACCCAAGAATCGACAAAAATTTAAAAGCAATGAAATCTTTCATTTGGGATCCCATATGAA
The DNA here is from genome assembly GCA_003255065.1 of Cercis canadensis. Taxonomy (NCBI): domain Eukaryota; kingdom Viridiplantae; phylum Streptophyta; class Magnoliopsida; order Fabales; family Fabaceae; genus Cercis; species Cercis canadensis. The sequence continues at coordinate 158,927 of QAOA01002360.1, forward strand.
TTGAAAAAGCACCGAGATCTTTCATTTGGGAGCCAACAGAAATTGAAAAGCACCGAGATCTTTCACTTGGTAGCTAACANTATAAGAAACATGTAAAGACAAAAAGATAAGTATTTTGTTCAGAGCACCTCAAAAATTCAAAACCACCCAAATCTTTGACCCAAGAATCGACAAAAATTTAAAAGCAATGAAATCTTTCATTTGGGATCCCACATGAATTGAAAAAGCACCGAGATCTTTCATTTGGGAGCCAACAGAAATTGAAAAGCACCGAGATCTTTCACTTGGTAGCTAACATGAATTTAAAGGCATCAAGATCTTTCACTCAGGAGTCAAACAACTTAAAAGCACCGAGATCTTTCACTCGGGAGCCGACAAAAATTAAAAGCACCAAGATCTTTCACTCGAGAGACGACAGAAATTTAAAAGCACTGAGATCTTTTACCCGGGAGCCAACGAGAATTTAAAAGCACCGAGATCTTTCACTCGAGAGACGACAGAAATTTAAAAGCACTGAGATCTTTTACCCGGGAGCCAACGAGAATTTAAAAGCACCGAGATCTTTCATTCGAGATCCAACAGAATTTAAAAGGCACCGAGATCTTTTATTCGGGATCCAACAGAATTTAAAAGCATCGAGATCTTTCACTCGGGAGCCGACAATAATTTAAAGGCACCGAGATCTTTCATTCGGGAGCCAACAGAATTTAAAAGCACCGAGATCTTTCACCCGAGAGCCAACCGAATTTAAAAGGCACCGAGATCTTTCATTTGGGATCCAATAGAATTTAAAAGCATCGAGATCTTTTACTCGGGAGCCGACAAGAATTTAAAGGCACCGAGATCTTTCATTCGGGAGCCAACAGAATTTAAAAGCACTGAGATCTTTCACCCGGGAGCTAACAAAATTTAAAAGGCACCGAGATCTTTCACTCAGAAGCTAATAGAAATTTTAAACCACCGAGATCTTTCACTTAGGAGCCAACAAGAATTTAAAAGCACCAAGATCTTTCACTGAGGAGCCAACAGAATTTAAAAACACCCGGCTTGACACAGGCTCGACCTAGTTAGGCTATTTCAATTTAAGCAAGAAAAGCAAAATGCAGATAAGGAAAGCACCTAGCTCGACACAAGCTCGACCTAGCAAGGCTAAATTCGATTTAAGCGGGAAAAACAAAATGCAAATAAGGAAAGCACCTAGCTCGACACAAGCTCGACCTAGCAAGGCTAAATTAGATTTAAGCAAGAAAAACAAAATGCAAATAAGGAAAGCACCTAGCTCGACACAGGCTCGACCTAGCAAGGCTAAATTCGATTTAAATAGGAAAAGCAAAATGTGTCTCCTCCACCGAAGGACTTTGACACGAAAAATGTGAAGATGGGTATGTCGTGGTTCAAGGCCTATGATTGAACAAAAAGCAAACATGGGATGAACTTTAGAAAATGCATGATATGAGTCAATATGACAAAAATTTGGGGCATGATATGACATGCAAGAAAAATAACATGAACGGGTAAGGCCTAAACTTGTAATATGACAATGGGTCAATGACCAAGAATAGCAAGAAGTAAAAGAATGGGTCAAGGCCCAGAATGCAGGGGAATAAAACTAGTAGGTCAGAGTCAATGCTTGAATTAAAGACACTGAATTCGAAAGTGCAAATTGCTTGCTCAATGAAAAATTTGCTCAATTAAATTTTGCCTCAGTTTATGGTCTAGTCCCAGAGACTTCTTTTTGCACAGATGTTGATGAATGTTAATCCTTTGCAAGAATCATGGCAATGCTTTAAGCTAATTTTTCAATTGCTAATGCTTGTCATGTCAATTGAGTAAAAGTCACTCCTATTTTATTTGGCAAAAATTAATGAAATGAACTATGGATTCAAAGAAAAATAGTGGTGAGGAAAAGATAGAGATGAGACAAGACATTTACCAATTGATTTATGCCAATGAACTCAAGGACAAACTTGTGGAAGAAAAAAAATTTGGGCAACCCAAAAATTGCCCCAGTGTCAGACACTGGGGAGGATCATGGAGGCAAAGGTTAGGACATAGAGCCCTTATTTCAATGGTTATGACAACTTGCAAACTTGCAGAATGAAAATTTGCTCAAATGACAGGGACTTGAAGAAATCCCCTTTCAGAATTGCAATTGAAATCTAATTTTTTTTCATGAAAATTTGTGCCCAGTTTATGATTCAAGCAAACTAATCCTCAAGGAGGTCTTTTAAAATCTTGTAATGAGGTTTTAAGATGAATTTTTTTTTCTTTTGTTTGGAATGAAAGGATAAAGGCTCAAAATTTGATTTCTNGGACTTGAAGAAATCCCCTTTGAGAATTGCAATTGAAATCTAATTTTTTTTCATGAAAATTTGTGCCCAGTTTATGATTCAAGCAAACTAATCCTCAAGGAGGTCTTTTAAAATCTTGTAATGAGGTTTTAAGATGAATTTTTTTTTCTTTTGTTTGGAATGAAAGGATAAAGGCTCAAAATTTGATTTCTTCCCTTGCCTTATTTCTCCATCTCCTTCAATGCCCAACTCCAATAAACTTTTATGCCAACATTCATTTACCAAGATGATGCTTAAAGGTTGTAATGGGGTTTTAACGATGTAAAGTAAGGCTAATAAGAGAGGATATAAAGGCCCAAAACACTTGATGTTGGGACAACAATGAGAATCTTGCTTTTCACAACTTGTGGTCTCCTAATTTTCATTTTTATCACATGGACTGCAGCTCTTATTCCTTAACCATTTAGAAGGAATACTTTTGTTTATTCCTTTTTTTTTTCTGGAAAGGATTTTTATACCTCTTGAAAAGTTTTTCTTTTCATTTTCTTTTTCTCTTTCGGAGGGTTTTCCTCTTTTTGGCACTTCTTTTGCATTTTCAACTTTCTTTTTGGCAAGTCCATTGAAGTTTTGAAGATATCCTTAGCAAGTTGACTCTCAGTGTAGCCTAGGTATGATTCTCATCAGGTGTGAAGAAAAATTTAAAGCTCAAAATGGTTTGACAAGAGATATGATGTGTTTGGATAAAAAAAAGAAAATCATCCTTCTTGGAATTTGAATGTTGTCATGAAAGCTTATATATAGTACTTCTACTTTTCCCAAGGGAACTCATGAATCAGGAAATTAAGAAATGACTCACTTCTTCAAGCTCAAAGGGGTAACTAAGGATGCTCTGCAATGTTTAAGAGAACAAATAATGTCTCTAATCATTAGAAAAGTTTGCTTGTAGAGCTCAAATTTTGCTTAAAAACAAATCTTTCTTATGAGGTCTTGAGTTTCTATCATTCTCAAATTCATCATTTTTGCATAAGTTGCAACTTCTCAAAAGAAAAAGTCATGAATTTTTTTTTTTTTAAGAAGGACTATAATTCCAGAATAATACGTCCAAAGAGAATAATAAAGATGGTAAAAAGAAATACATAATCATTTCATTAATTGAAGCCAAATAACATAAGGTCCTAATATTGAATGCACTTTATTGGCCTTAGATTTGGGCTAAAAGATAAAATTGACAAGATAAATATTGAACAACAAAAGAAATGACTTAAAGCAACACAAAAATAAGCTCGACCAACATCCTTCTTTAATCACCCTTTAATATCCAACAGGATCTTCTCAACCCTGAGCTTTATGATTAGGTAGCGTGCATAGCTACATTGGGTGCAGCCGCAATTTCCTCTATCTGCATTATCCCATGCTTAATCAACTGAAGCATTATATGCTTGAAAGCATCACAAACTTCAATAGAATGACCAGTTGCTCCCATATGATAGTCGTATTTGAGATTTGGATTTTACCAACAAGGGAAAGGTGGCTTTAGGGGTTCCACAGGATGAGATGCAATCATATGGGTTAAACAATTCAGCTCTGGTTATAGGACTGTTGGAAAAAGGTCTTTATTCCTTGGAGGCTTGGATTGACCGTTATCGGGTCTTGCAAAAGGTGCTCGAAGAGTAGGATAGCCTCGAGGTGGGGTTTGTGGGAAGGATGGTGGGATTGCATTGACTTGGTATGGAGGAGAGAAAATGGGAATTGGAGAATGGTATGAGTTTCGAGGTTGAAGGTACGATGGTGTCCCTAGTGAATGTACCCAATTTACCTCACCCTCTTTTTTCCTAAATGGTTCTCCATTCTACCGACCGTTATGGTGATTTTCTCTTCCTAAGAATGACAATTTTCCTGCTCGATTCACTTCTTCAACCCTCTCTTCGGCCTTGATCAACTCAGAGAAGTCCCTATAAACAACTGCTACGATTAACTCAGCATAAGGGGAATGCAAAGTATTCATGAAATAATGAATCATTTTAGAATCGAACAATGGAGGTTGAACTTGAGCTGCTAAATTCCTCCACTTTTGAGCATAATCTTTAAAGCTTTGACTTTTTTTCCTTACGCATAGACCCCAATTGAGCTCTAGTATGAGCTATGTTATCACTAAAACTATATTACTTCAAAAAAGCATCAGCTAGGTCTCTCCATGTGTGAATCTTAAGGTGATCCAGACGCCAATACCAATCTGAAGCAGGACCAGTCAAACTCTCTAGGAAGAAATGTATAAAGAACTTCTCATCTCTTGACCAAATGGACATCTTAGTGCAATAGGATTTTAAGTGAAGCCGAGGATTGGTTGTTCCATCATAGCAAGCAAACTCAGACATTTTAAAATCTTTTGGGAGAACAATTTCTGGTGTCAAGGAAAGTTCATTAATGTCCACTGACCCACATGCCCCTGATCCTTGCATCATCTTAACCTGCTATTCCAACAGTGCTTGCTTTCTCTCCATGAATTCGACCCTTAGCCACTCATTCTCTAAATCTTCCTTATCTTTCCCTAAAGGAACTACCCCTGAAGCTTCTTGTGTAGCATAGTGAGTGATTGGATAAGTGTACGTGAAGACGCCCCCTTGATTTTTATTTGGATTGAATGAAGCTTCTATAGGTAGAGAAAATGGGCCTGAGAACGACTGCGAGATGGCAAGCATAACATCAGCTGGTTGTGTGGTTGGAAGGATTATTGAATCATATTCCTGCACCGAATTTGTAGGAGGCATCATATGTGGAGGCATTCCCTATATTGGAGCAAAAGCCGCAGAAGTAGCCTCATTTGATGGATATGTCAACAGAGGCATTATATGGGAAATTCGAGGGATATTAACATTGCTCTATCCCTCAGCCACATCCTTCAACTTCAGGCTCTCTGTGAAAAGCTTCATCATTTCATTCATACGAGATTTCAGTTCATCGAACTCACTCTCCAGATTGCGACCTTGCTCCTGATTTTCCTCCATAACAATAATGGTTCTTGATCTGAGCCAAATTGACCTTTTTACAGTGTGCTTTTGATTGAGCTTATTTTTCTTTGAGCGAGCAATGTTCAACACTTTTCAATGAAAACTGCATTAGATGAATGAAAAAAAATGAGATTTATGCAACAGACAAGAGAAAAATGTATGACTTTTTTTTTTTTTTTTAAATGAACAAAACAAAAACTTTGGTGTTTTGACAAGAAAAGATGGAAAAAACTATAACTTTTGCCTTATTAACAAATGAAGAAAACTACTGATCTTTTTATTTAAAAAATGATGCTCATTAGTTGAAATGATGGGTAAATGCATATGACTTACTTTGAATCAATAATGAAAAAAAAAAAACCAGAAAGACTTCAACATCTTCTTGCTTATTTGGAAAATGAAAAGGTAAAAATATAAATGAGAAAATAAAAAAATGGACACTTGGTTTATTTGAAAAAGAAGCAAGGCATCATACCTCTTACTTTAATGCAGGAAAACAATTAGAGAAATAACAAAAAGAAATGCATCCCTGATATGTTATGAATGGACCAGCCAGCGGCATAGGATTGCTAACCTAATGGTCAAGGTCTACCCTATAAAGGCGGGCATCTACCGTCAAATTACGTGCATGGTTTGACGACGAGTGCTAATATCCTGAAAGTCCAAGGTACTATAGACTGCCCCCACCAAAATGATGGAGATCACACCCTACTAACCTGGTTCACAAGGGGACAACCCATCTGCTTACCTAAGTTAGCAAAATGATCCACAATCTGAGCAGAAGCTTTCGTGTAAACCACCAAAGGATAAACCTCCCGGTAATAACACTAGACTCCCTTCTAATCCTAGGTTTAAAATGGTCCGGGTACAGAGCCGATGAGTGGTGTGTAGGGTTACAGTGTGTGTGGGAGAAGCATACAAACCTCATCCTACATTTACCATAAACTACCTAACTCCAATAAAACACAAGAAATATGCAACAGTAATAAGCTATCCACAAATGATGAATAACATAATCAAAAGTAGAACTAATCAGAAATGGAGAAAAGACAAAACAAAAGAAATTTTAGGGGTAAAAAAAATACACAAAGCCATATTAAGTTCGCACAACTGATTTTCTGGGCTTGACTTTCTAACTTTCTCCAGCAGAGTCACCAAATTGTCACAACGTACTCGAAAGTCGTTACGACGTGGATGGCTAAATAAAAAGAGATTTAGGTTTTGAAATGAAAACTCTGGAGTCGTCACCAATTGTATTAAGAAAGCGGGGAACAATTGGAAAACCTCCTTTTTAATTAATTAAAAGAAACAAATGTCTACGAATCAGAAAGGGTTCGGGAGTTTTTTTATGCTGTGGGGAAGGTGTTAGGCACCCTATAGCATCCGTCTAAAGACAGTTACCCTAAATTAGTTGTGCGAACAGGATATGGCCAAAATTGTACATTTTATTTACCCCAGAATAATAAATTGTTACAATAATATCTACCGGGACCTAAATCCTTCCACCCCTTCATCACATGAAGTGACTGTCTAGGGTGGCGCTATCTTCACCTAGATCGGATAAAGAAAGACATCTCATATAGGACTGACTCGCCCTATCCTCCCATGATAAGTGAAGGGGCATGCGGATACTACATGACACATGTATACTTTTCTATATGCAGTGTAAATGCATGATTTTAAATATTACAAAACTTGTCTCAAAATCTAAGTACTGAGAAATTTTAATTTACATCAAAAAATAAAATAGAAGATAAAATGTCATTCTTGCTAAAAGCTTGCGGCGAGGTATCTTCCTGTTGGGCCTTTCGATTTGCTCATACTCACAAATACCATGAATTGTATCCGAAGATGCTCATGAATACACCAAAATACAGGTTAGGCAAGACTTAGATGAAATCTATCTAATTGACCTACATATTTAAACTCTATTTGCCTCAAAAGGAATAACACAAAATCAATCAAAAATGCAAATTCAAACCCTAAACACCCCTTGGAATAGTGCACACAATGCATGAGAACTAACCTAGTGAATAACTTCCAAAGTAATTAAAAAAAACGTAAGTAATAAACTCCAAACAGCAGACCGAACAGAACCTTAAACAATTGACAAGAAATGAAAAAATTATGAAAATTTCCTAAATTGAAGATAGACATCTTATGATTCAAAAGAAACAAGAAACACTTAAATCGGGGCTCTATAGCTCTAGAAAGAATCAAAAAACCACCTGCTGTTAGAGAAAATCAACTAAACTGACAAAGCAGAAAAAACGGCCAAATTTAAATGCGAACTGGGGGCAAAGTAGACATGAAAAAAATCTGAAAAATACAAAAAATGAATACATAAATCTTACGATTCTAAAGAGATAAGAATCATGCATTTGGAGTTGTATAACTCCAGAAAGAAATAAAAAGCTACATGCTGCCAGAGATGATCAAAAGTCTTGACAGAGCAGAAAAATAGCCGATTTTAAATGAAAACTGGGAGCGAAGTACACATTCCAAAAATCTGAAAAAATACAAAAAATGAAGATACATGTCTCCTGGTTCTAATGAGACTAAAATCACTTAATTTGGAGCTCTGAAGCTCCGTCTATAAACAGAAAACCGAATGCTGCCAGTGCTCACTGACAGACCCGAAAATGAAGATATTCAAGTGCTTGTTTCCATACCTTGACAACATGCAATCTGACCTTTTAACAAGGCAAAAAAAAAAAAATGACAGCAACACNAAAAAAAAAAAAATGACAGCGACACAGGACATGACAATCCAATTGATTCTTTTCAAATAAACCAAAAATAGCCATGATGCAAAGGAACCAAAAATAGAACTATTAAACAACTCTCAAATAGTCAAACTAGAGATTACCCAATTAAATTTCCAATAGAGTAAGTCATTCCAATTTTCAAATTGCCAACACAGTAAGTATAGAACCCTTTTAAAATCAAACTCTCACTATTTGAAAATTTCATGAGTAATCACTTCAATTAATTAACATTTACCCAAACAAATATGACAAATGACCCATAAATTGAACATCAAAATTTCAACCATATGATTACAACCAATACACACAATGAGTTCAGTATTCTATTTCCATTCAGAAACCGAAGAAAGACACAAAGCAACCAGTCTTCTAGTATCATAACACAATTTACATAACAAATAACACCTCCATTGAAGCATCTAAAAAACAATAAGGATAACCCAGACTTACTTTCTTCAGATTAAGCAACAGTTAAACTCATGTTTCCATAATTATACAAACGATCATCATGACATCCAATTGGAAACGTCTAGTGCTATGGATTTTAAAAGAAAGTGAAAATAGAATCACAAAATCAAAAGAGCAAGGGAATCAAACCTTAGCAGTGGCTGGCTTCCTTGTGCTGCTACAATGAACTCCTAGCACCCTCAAGTTCAAGCTTAGCTCACGAGCTCTCTTCTCTTTTTCTGGTTCAATCTTTCTTCCCTCTTTTCTTCTCTCTATTCTCTCTCACGTACACCTCTATTTCTTCTCCCTTTCTTTGCTATTCGGTCATCCCCTTTTACTATTCTTTCTCTTTTCCTCTCTTGTACGCTACCCTTCTTCTTTTCTGCTCAAAAAAAAAAAATTGGTTTCTGCTCCTCATGCGTTTTCTGCTCACCTCTCCAAAAACCTTTCTGCTCTGTTTTTTGAAAGAAAGCAAACCGTCCCTCACTCTTTCTCCAATGGTTCATGCATATAACCCCCTTGCTTAATGGGTGGTTCTCATTGCTTTGACTTTTTTTATTTTTCCCTTGTTTCCTCCTTTGCCCCTTTGTCTTTTGATCTCAACCATTCATCTCCATTGCCTGTCTTTTAATTAGTCTTTTCTATTTTATTTTTTTTAGTTATTTACTAAATAGAAGATAATACATAATCTTGGACTAATGGGGAGAGGGGGAAATTTATTCCTTGCTCTCCTATTGGTGCTCTTAAATCTAGTGACACAAAAATTCATTTACTAAATTTTTTTTCTAATTTTTTTATTTATTAATTATTTTCAAAAATTTAATTATTGAAAAATAGACTAGATAGGCTCAGATAAAATAAATGGGCTACACTAACAATGGACTAAGCCTAGAGTTTACTTCAANAATCAAACCTTAGCAGTGGCTGGCTTCCTTGTGCTGCTACAATGAACTCCTAGCACCCTCAAGTTCAAGCTTAGCTCACGAGCTCTCTTCTCTTTTTCTGGTTCAATCTTTCTTCCCTCTTTTCTTCTCTCTATTCTCTCTCACGTACACCTCTATTTCTTCTCCCTTTCTTTGCTATTCGGTCATCCCCTTTTACTATTCTTTCTCTTATTTCCTCTCTTGTACGCTACCCTTCTTCTTTTCTGCTCAAAAAAAAAAAAAAATTGGTTTCTGCTCCTCATGCATTTTCTGCTCACCTCTCCAAAAACCTTTCTGCTCTGTTTTTTGAAAGAAAGGAAACCGTCCCTCACTCTTTCTCCAATGGTTCATGCATATAATCCCCTTGCTTAATGGGTGGTTCTCATTGCTTTGACTTTTTTTATTTTTCCCTTGTTTCCTCCTTTGCCCCTTTGTCTTTTGATCTCAACCATTCATCTCCATTGCCTGTCTTTTAATTAGTCTTTTCTATTTTATTTTTTTTAGTTATTTACTAAATAGAAGATAATACATAATCTTGGACTAATGGGGAGAGGGGGAAATTTATTCCTTGCTCTCCTATTGGTGCTCTTAAATCTAGTGACACAAAAATTCATTTACTAAATTTTTTTTCTAATTTTTTTATTTATTAATTATTTTCAAAAATTTAATTATTGAAAAATAGACTAGATAGGCTCAGATAAAATAAATGGGCTACACTAACAATGGACTAAGCCTAGAGTTTACTTCAATAGAAAAGCCCGAACAACAAAATAAAAATCACTAATTAAAAATTAAGAACTTATCTTTTATTTTTTTTTTCAAAATCTTTATACCATGAAAAAAACCCGGACAAAATACGGTGTTTACACTTATGTTGATGACATTGAGTTTTGGCTCAATGTCATCGATGACAAGAACAAAAAAAATCCACATTTATGGCATGGGCTCTGAGGCCGGTATGTTGGACTGGGCTATACTGTAGGTGATCCAGCCATCCCTGTAGCCAGATCCTCGCTTGTCAAAGGTGTTGTCACATATGGCCGCCCTGACGTAGCGAGTCCAGGAGCTAGAGACTTACCAGACAATAGTGCATACCCATCTTAGGGTGTCCTCCAGCTCATCCACATCGGACATCCCTGCAATGTTGGCACAGATCCTTCAGTGTTCTTAGGGTGCGCCAACTACTGTGGTTGCATTGCCTCGAGCTGATGATGATGATGATGCAATTAAGGACTTAGACGCAGACAATGATAGAGACTATTAGGGCATTAGGTTGTACATTTTTTAATTTTTTTCTCATTGTATAACATTTTTTTTATATTTAATTGTAATTAAATTTGAATAATTTATTTTTATTATATTTCGCTCTGTTTTATCCTATTTTTATTTTCACATATGCTGGATTTAATTAGAATTAATAACTAATTTTTAGAGAAAATAAAAATAAAAAACTAGTTTCTCACAAAATTTCTCTCAAATATGTGTTAACGAGAAAGTTCTCATGGACATTAGGACATGGGAAAGTCCACGACTTATGTGTGAGAAAGTCTCACGCGTTCCCTTTGTGTACCCATGAGAAATCCATGAGAAATTTCTCATTGATAGATTTTTCCTTGAGAACATCATTTTGTCACGAGGGTTTTTCTCTCATCATATAGTCCATGAGAAATTCCATGACAACATACTTTTTCTCAAACTTTTGGTCCATTTCTCATGGACTATATACCAAGAGAAAGTTTTCTTGTAGTGGTACCAATTAATTCTTAAATTTTATGAGAGTTTATGAGCATAATTTACATCATGAGAACTTTCAATTCTACAATATAAATTTCTCTTTTGTGTTATTAAGAGGTCATTTAAACTTAAAATGTTCATATTACCACAGTTAGCTTAATTAAGTTTAATTGACCTTACTCAAACTTTTCTGCTTTATATGATGACTGTGAGATATATAATAAACATTTTTTATTGGCTAAACTTCAACCTCCAATTAATTAATGTTATTATTGCTATTTTTTCATTTGTACTCGGCTACTATTTCCCTTTCTCTATACATCCTTTTATAAAGAAAGTGAAAGTAGAACCTTGTTCCTCCTAGAGCTATTTGGAATGATTATTTCCTTCACTACATGACTTGAAACATAACAAGACGAAGAAAAGAATTTTCCTTTTTTTTTTATTTGAACGAAGAAAAGAATAATTTAGATAGAGCTTTCTATTCTAATATATCTATATATATATATATATACACCTCCTTTGCAGTTTGAATTAATGTGTTAGTTTTGAAATTTGTTATTTGCTTGTAATATGTTGCAATTACCATTCAATACGTCATTTCGGTTCTTCAAAATGGATTTCATTTCTTACCAAAAAAAAAAAAAAATGGATTTCATGCACTTACCCTATACTTAACACCTGCAGCCTGAGCTGGTTGGTGGTGCAGTTGCTCTTATTGCAGTTGGCATTACTGCTGCTTATATCTACTTCTGCAAGAAACCCAAAGGTATATAACTGAGTATGTTCAAATAATGGATGCAACTTAAATGCTTTATAACGATTTGAATTCTCTAGTTAATGTGTTCTAGAAATTTTATTTNGGTGCAGTTGCTCTTATTGCAGTTGGCATTACTACTGCTTATATCTACTTCTGCAAGAAACCCAAAGGTATATAACTGAGTATGTTCAAATAATGGATGCAACTTAAATGCTTTATAACGATTTGAATTCTCTAGTTAATGTGTTCTAGAAATTTTATTTTTCCAAGCACATTGCTAATGGTTGCAAAAGAGTTGAGTAAGCATGTTTCACCTATTTCCTACATTTATTAGAACTATAATATACGCTATCACTAGCCCATGTTGTGAATGAAACTTTTAGATGCTACACAATAGAGGGTAGGTTATCCTCTTTCATAATATCACTACACCCAATTTCAATAGGATTTGAATACAAGACCTCCACGACAGAACAATATTAATTATGAATAATAATAAATAGATAAACTTTGTGGTACAATATTTCACAAGTATGTATTAATCTCATAATGGATTACTATGTTAACTGAAGAATGAAATTTGATCCTTTGGCATATTGGAATAAGAAATGAGAAATAGAGAGGAAATGGCAGTTGATAGATGATTCTATTAACTTTTTGTCTCTAGTAATTATTTGGAAACGGACTCAGAATAAAATTACTTTTAATTACATCCTGCAAGCTTGTGCATGGTAACAATTCCTGTTTATTTGTAAAAATACATACTTATCACATGACAAACGCAAAACTTTACATAATAACCTAAGAAAGAAAAACCTCGACATAATTAGCTATTAATAGATCTCCACTGACACAATCAAGTGGTCTCTTGAAAAGCTAGTTTAAAAGTGAACTGTTGAAGCATGCACCAAGAACCTGCAAAATGCATATTGAGAAATAGTAATTGTAAGGGTAAGAAATTGATACATGACATATAAGTTGTTAATTTTAAAGTTTGAATGTTATGCAGGCATTACTATATATCAGAGGTGTTTGAAGACTTGGCTTTTATGACTTAAAGCATGAGAAGTACATCTTCCATCTGATTTTAGGGAACTTTGATCTGTTATCTTCCAACTAAGTTTGACATGGAAGTCCAACTCAGTTAAACTTGAGCGGCTTTGATATATAGACTAAACTGTAAGGATATGCATTATTTACAACGTATTTTCTGATGTGAATGATCCAACTATCCACAACTGAAAAAATGGTCAGGATAGAAAGTCTAAAATTTTGGCAGGTTTATGTGTTGCAGCAACGTACATATATAAATTTAGTAGTTCAAGGTCAACAGCTAAAATTATCTTCAATGTGAACAACTAGGTAGTTTTCCCAAAAGACATTTAATTCAATTGTTTTTTTTTTTTAAAAAAAATTATTTGATTTAGTGTTTCTCTAGGCTAAAAAAAATATCCCTTAAAAAGCAAATATGACTTTTTTGTGTATACATGACAGGTTAATCTCCTAAAGATCCCCTAACTTAAAACTAACTTTTGATGAGAAGATATACTTAGAAGTGCTTCCTCTTAGTAAGATAGTAAGTATATACAAGAATACCCTAACAACCATTAAGTCCATGAGTGTGATAATTACCTATTATTTGGAGAAAGCATACTAGAATTCAATGAAAAATATAAATTATATGGGTCAATTGAATATTCTCAATCAAAAGCTTTGCACTTTACTTACCATGAGAGATTCAACGGAAGATGTTAGTCTTTAGGACCACAAAGACATAAAGTTGATTTTTCAATTCATCAAGAAATCTGAAGTAAGCATGCCTCCATGTCCTGTTGAAAAAGAGAGAAGCACAAATTGCCCAAAAGCCTGTGGCAAACCCTACTCCCATGCCAATATAGAACCATGATAGGAATTCATCTTCACCATCATTTTCTTCAACAGGTTTTGTGTTGTTGGGCTTTTCTTCCTGTGTGCAGTTCTTTGTAAGTGGAATTCCACATAGGTCAGGATTGCCAATATAGCTAAGTGCATCAAAACTCAGAAGTTGGGATGTTGGTGGAATTTGGCCAGTGAAATTGTTAAATGAGAGGTTTAAGAAACCAAGAAAAGACAATCCAGACATAGTCTGAGGAATTTCACCCTCGAGTTGGTTGCCAGAGAGATCAAGAGCTTCCAACTCTTTCATGTTTCCGATCTCTTCGGGTATTCTTCCCATCAACTGATTATGGGATAGGTTCAAGGATTGCAAAGCAGTTAGTCCAAATATTTCTGGAGGTATTGTTCCAATCAAATTGTTATGAGAAAGATCCACAACACGCACCAATTCTTGAGTGCTTAAGTAAATTAAATGATTTCCTTTGATAGGCAATTCAAGATCATACCGGAAGATGAATGTCTTATTCAAAGCATTGATATGGAAGCGAACATACTGGGTTGAGGTATTAAGGGAAACCAAGGGTGTGATATTATATAGGCAGTTGGGTATTGGTCCTGATAATCTATTATCGGCAATATCCAACACTACAAGGGAAGAAAGTTGGCATATCTGTGGGGGTATGTTACCGTTGAATTGATTTGATCTCAACAACAGGACCTTTAGACTCTGGCTTATCCAGTATGGTATATTGCCAGTAAACTTATTTTCACCAAGATTAAGGAAGCTTAGTTTCTGGCAATTTTGCAGAGATGGAGGAATATATCCAAATAAGTTGTTCTTGTTCAGCTGCAATAACTTAAGATTAGACAATAAACTCATTGATTGGGGAATTTTTCCTGTTAACCTATTGTATTCCAGGTCAACAATAATCAGAGATTTCCAATTCATCCAGCAGTCTGTAAGCCCTCCAGATAAACGATTATGAGAGATGTCCAAGAACAACAAATTGCTTTTCCCTTCCATCTTTTGACACAAGAGATGAGATAAGGTTCCTGACAAAGAGTTGTTTGCTGCTTTGAAAACAGTCACGTTTGGGGATAATCGAGGGATCCCCCCTCTCAAATTATTATCATTGAACCATATGATTCTGGAGTTTAGCAGCACCTTTGACAAGTCTCCACTGATTGAATTGCTCAATAATTCTATGACTTCAACTTCAACTACGAAGTTCCAAAATTTATCTTGATCTTCAAATGACAAACTTGAGTTGATGATTCTTAGACGTTGTAGAGATTTCTGTGTGTATAGCCATGCAGGAAGTTCAGCATGCACATACGCAAGAGAAACAAATTGAAGTTGAAAAGAAGGAATCCAGTGGGGATCAAAATGAAAGGTTAAGGCTGGTGAACCCAAGTGAAGCTCCTTTAAATTGGAGAGTTTGACAAAATTTATTTCAGATATAACACCTATCAAAAAAGTGGATTCAACATCCAAAACCTGTAAGTTAGAGAGTTGTCCAAGACTTTTTGGAAAACTTCCATTCAAGAGATTTGAGCTGAGATACAACTCAGTTAAGGAGGATAGATTTCCCAAAGTTTTAGGAATGGGACCATGAAAAAAATTGCTGGAAAGATCAAGGTGTTGTAGATTTTCATGTTGACCTAACCAATTTGGAATAGATTCATCTAGTTTATTATCATGTAAGCTCAATGATTTCAAGTTTCGAATATTTAATATCGTCTGAGGTAAGGGGCCTTGGAAAAGATTGTGACTAAGATCAAGATACCAAAAGTCACCACTCACATTAAACAACCAATTAGGTAAAAATTGATCGGAGTCAAAAGCATTACATGAAAGATCAAGAACTTGGAGTGAAGTAAAATTGACAAATCCAAGAGATGGGTTGATGTCATGAAGTTGACAATCACTCAAGTATAACTCTGAAAGTGAAGGAAGCATAGTCATTGATTGAAGCCCAAGAGACATGTGAAGATCTATGCCATTGAGATTGAGGTATTTCAAGGAAGAAAGACGAGTAAACCAAGTGAGATCATCAATTTCAAGTTCATCATGGTTAGATGATAAGTCAAGATATAAAAGCTTTGAAGAGTAATTTCCACAGCAATGAGGAGGAGTAAGTAATAAGTTATTGCTGCTCAAATCCAAGTAGTTTAAAAATTCAAGTTCAAGCAAATTAGATAGGCTGAATTCACCTGCTAGGCAGTGTGTTTCCTTCTGAGGTGACAGACAAGGGAGACTTAGTTTGGTGACTCTGTGAGTGAAGAGGTCACACTCAACTCCTGCCCATCGACAGCAATCTTGTTTAGCAGACCATGAAGAGAGCATGGCTGATGAATCTATGACTTTTTGTTTGAAATTTAGGAGATTTTGTCGGTCCTTTTCGTTGCACTGGACCTTCAAACCCCATATGCATGGCTTGTAAATGATTGCACATAGTATCCAAAGCAAGAGGATAGCAGTTTGGGAGGGCCACATAACCATGACTGCACAAAAACAGGGTTCAAGATGGTTCCTGAGAAATGATTATGCCCACCACAGATATTTATAGAGTTAGAGTTGGTATTCAATATTTAGTTAGCATACAAAAAGATAATATTTTCTTTTGAGATAATAAGAATTAAAGGTTTAAATATTTTCATACATGCCAATACATGATTTGGTGATTATGTAAAATTCTTTTACACTATGGATAAAAATTAAACCATAATAATAATAATAATAATAATAATGACAGAAAAATCAGCGAAACTCCAACTTCCCACCTCAACGAAAAATAATGCCAACAAGCCAAGAAGAAGACTCTCAGATAGTGACTGAACGGACCACAATGTCCCTCCCATAGACTAGAAAATTTACATTATCTTCAAAAAATTTCAGCATGAAAAAGATACAAGCTATACATATCATGGACCATAAACCCTCCCGGTGCCAAACCTCTTGGAATGACCTCACGTCAAAGCCAAAGGCTGAGCATGCACAGAATCATTCTGCAACAATGGAATCATTCCACAGGAAGAAAACTCAATATTTTTGAATGGCCAAAAACTGCCTTCATCAGTTTTCATCCGTTCATTAAATATTAATCCAAAGCTACAATCTTCAACTCCAACTAGGAAACTAAAACTAAGAAAGCAATAAACTCGGAAAACAACTCCAATTAGGAAAGCAATAAACGAGGAAGAAGCAAAGTAAAAAACTAAAACCAGGAAAGGGAAACAGAATTGCTACTAACACGTAATCTTCCTAAAACTGACACGTAATCCTCTTAATAAATTCCCATGCATATCATAACAGCTTGACACGTAATCTTCCAAAAATATCCCATGCATATCATAACAGCCACCCATTGTTTACGGAATTACGAGATTTGCATCACCTCCTAAATTTTGGACAATATTTCCCTTGATTTCAAGATAGCATATGTAAAGAAGACCAAAAAGGAAAAAGATAACATATCTAAATTGAGATTTTGGTTTTTCTTTCACATATTAAATTTTGGTTTCTTGTTTCTCTTTTATATATGGGTTGGGCTCTAGCTCTACTCGTTAAGGGAGATATGTTTATAGGTGAGGCTCCCTTTTTGAGTCTGTGGAATATGCGATATTATGCCAAAAAAAAAAAAAACTTTTTAAATGGCAGAGCAGTGTTGAATTAATTGAGTTTCATGACTTGAACCTTTTTTCTTTTTTTTGTGCTTGTTTTTTAATCCTCTTCTTCCTTCACCCAATATCTTCTTTTATGGCCACTTTTCAATTGATCTTGACGAAAAATACATTTTGGCTGGGCTGTTGTCGTGCTCCATAAGTAATTCAATTACCTACAGAAATGACATTTTCACTTGACTAGGGAAGTTTTGTAATATCTCCCCTATATTTCTCCTTTCCAGCTTTGCTGTCAATTAAACTGAAGAGAAGCACCAATAGATTTCTAGTTGATGTAGATTAATGACTTCTAGTCCTTACTGCTAGATGGATACAGACATTTATGGCTCTTACTTTCATTTATTTGATAAATAATTGAGAGAAATTTTCATTGGTCCACCAAAAAAATGAAAATGATAAGAGAAAGATCAGTGAAACTCCAACTTCCAAAAATAATGCAAGCCAAGAACAAAGACTCTTGAATAGTGACTGCACGGACCACAATGTCTCTCCCAAAGACTAATCATCCGAAAATGTTATTTTAGGATAGCCAAATTTGTTACTATTGATAGAGAACAAATAATTAACAAGTTTAAATTCTTTGTTTTGGATGTTAGAGATGAAAATAAAATAAAAAAAATGAAAAAAGTTCAAGGAAAGTTGAGTTTACCCCCTCTTGCGATTTTGCTTGTGATATTGCTTTAAAGTCCTCTACCAAAGAGAGAGTAGAAGTTGAATCTTCCATGTTTTGTTTAAATCGTTGGAGGGCTTCTCGATCCCTTTTATCCCAAGAAAAAAAAAAATGTCATAATCTAACAATTCATGATGAAAAATGGTTTAAACATTGGGTCCTCAGTATTTGGAGTTTCTCATATCTCAAGTCAACCAATTTGTCACCTAGACAATTTGCATAATCTTCCCAAGAAATTTCAGCATGAAAGAGATACAAGCTATACATATTATAGGCCAGAAACCCACTTCCTATTTTTTTTTTCTTCTTCTTTGATCCACTTCTTCCTCCACCTAATTTATTTTATTATGGCTACTTTTCATACTAGTTACACATATCATAATATATGGGACCATCCTATAAGATAAATAGAGTTGTGGAAAAAGTGATTACTTTCTCATTAACATCGTGTAACTTAAATACACAATTGTGGTTACAGTTTTACAAAGAGATAAGGGAAGATAAGCTAGGGTTAGTTGATATACATTTGAATGAGTCAAGCCTATCTAGTATTAACAACTTGGAAACAACAATTTGAATTTCAAAAGGTGACTACTCCAATACGCCCCCTCAAGATGGTGGAGGATTGAACGACACCAATCTTGTTTTTGAGAAAGAGATGTCGGGATCCTGAGAGTGGTTTAGTGAGTAAGTCTGCAAGCTGATGACTGGAGGGAACATGAGAAACTCTTAATGAACCATTACTGACTAAATCACGAACAAAATGATAATCAATGGCAAGATGTTTCATATGAGAATGGAAAACAAGATTAGCACAGAGGTAGGTGGCACCAATATTATTTGAGAAAATATGAGGAGAGCGTGGTAATGAAAGTCCTGTTTCCTGTAATAGTTGCTTGAGCCAGAGGAGTTCAGCAAAGGTAGAAGCAATGGTTCTATATTCTGCTTCTGTGGAGGACCGAGCAACAGAATTTTGCTTACAAGCAGCCCAAGAGATAGGATTAGAGCCAAGATAGGCAGTGTAAGCTCCTGTTGATTTTCTGTCAACTTGATCACCTGCCTAATCTGCATCACATTATGCTATGAGAGGAAAAGACTTGTCTTTCTTAAGGTGAATGTCATGATCAATGGTGGACTTTAAGTAACGAAGAACACGTTTGAGGGCTTGAAAATGATGATCCTAAGGAGCTTGCATGTTTTGAGCCAGCTTGTTTACTGAGAAGCTAATATTCGGGCGAGTGAAAGGAAGATATTGTAATGAGCCAACTAAACAGTAGTACAACTTTGTGTCACAAGAGGATCCATCGGGCAGTGGAGTAAGGGAGCAATTTATGGCCATAGGAGTGTTCACTGAACGAGCACCCTGCATGGTGGCTTTGTCTAACAAATCACACACATATTTGTGCTGGGTAAGAAAGAGACCAGCAGTAGTAGGAACAATTTCAACACCAAGAAAATAATTAGGAGCACCAAGATCCTTGAGAGAGAACTGTTTAGAAAGAGCATGTTGAAATGTCTTAAGAAAAGTGAGATTATTACCCGTCAACAGTAAGTCATCAACATAAACAAGGAAGTATGCTACTGTGTTACCCTTTTTGTAGACAAAGATAGAGGTATCACACTTGGTATTAGTAAAACTGTAGCTTAAGAGAAAAGCTTTAAGAGTGTCATACCATGCAAGAGGTGCCTGTTTGAGGCCATAGAGAGCCTTGCGCAACTTACATACATGAGTGGGGAATGTAGGATGTTGGAAACCTGGAGGTTGAGCCATATAAACATCTTCAGTAAGAGTACCATGTAAGAAGGCATTGTTGACATCCATTTGACACATGCGCCAGCCATAGGAGATAGCAAAACATAGAACTATTTTGATGGTTTGAGGCCGGACTACTGGACTGAAAGTGTATTGAAAATCAAGACCAGGACGTTGATGAAAACCCTTAGCAACAAGCCTGGCTTTATACTAAGCAATAGTGCCATCCAGATTTCTCTTGAGACGAAAAATCCATTTATTGCCAACAATGTTGTAGTTCGGTTGAGAGGGAACAAGATCCCAAGTGCCATTTTTAAAAAGGACATTGAACTCATTAGACATGGCATGCTTCCATTCTGGAGATTTGATTGCCTGAGTCACACAAGTAGGTTCAACTAGACAAGGTAAAGGATATTTAAAAGCAGTAAAGGCCTTTTTAGGTTTAGAGATACCACTCTTGGA
This sequence comes from Cercis canadensis, assembly GCA_003255065.1. NCBI lineage: Eukaryota > Viridiplantae > Streptophyta > Magnoliopsida > Fabales > Fabaceae > Cercis > Cercis canadensis. The sequence continues at coordinate 179,302 of QAOA01002360.1, forward strand.
TCTAGTGACCATGGGGTGAGTGGATTCATGGGCAGGGGTATTACCTGAGGTGGCAGCACTGGTGACAGGGAGACTTGGTTCTGCAACAGGCGGACATATGGTATCTAGTGAAGGGGAAGTCCGTGAGGTATCTGTAGGAGATATGCACGGAGTAGAGACCAGGTGTGGAGAGGGAATAGTGGGGTCCGAGGTGGGGTGATGTTGAGAGAAAGAGGAAGTGGAGTGCACAAGGATTCTAGTGGTGAGAGTTGGATCAGTAGAGAAGACAAGTGCGGGGGACTCTTTGAGAGAAGTGTTTGAGTGGGACTGAAACTGTGGATATGAAAAAATGTTTTCAATGAACTCTACATGCCTACTGGGGTACATGCGGTTTTTTAGTGGATTAAAACAAAGATAAGCACTTTGGGAAGGTGAGTAACCAAGGAAGATACAAGGAGAGGAATGTTGATCAAGTTTGGATTTGGTGTATGATTTAAGCCAAGAGAAGCAGAGGCAGCCAAACGTGCGAAGCTTGGTGTAATTAGGAGGGGAACCAAATAGCTTAGTGTGTGGTGCAGCCATATGAAGGATATGTGTGGGCATTCGGTTGATTAAGTAGGCAGCGGTTTGAAGGGCATATGACCAGAAGGAACGAGGCAGGGAGGCTTAGTGAAGTAAGCAGCGAGTTGTTTCAACTAAGTGGCGATGACGACGTTCAGAGACACCATTATGCTCAGGAGTGTGCGGAGGAGTGGTGAGATGAGAGATGCCATGAGAGGCAAGATAAGAACGAAGAGTAATAAATTCCCCACCATTGTCAGTATAAAGTGTTTTGATTATGGTGTTGAATTTATTTTCTACAAGGTTCTTAAAGATAGGAAAAATTAGGGAAACATCACATTTGTGTTTTAAGGGATATAACCAAATGTATTTAGAATAATGGTCAACAAGAATTATATAAAACCGAAAATTATCAATGGAGGTCATAGGGGCTGGACCCTAAACATCAGCATAAATGGCATCAAGAGGTTGAGTGCTAGTAATAGTAGACATAGAAAAAGGTAACTTATGGCTTTTATTGCAAAGACAAGAAATACAAGTGACTGACTTTAAACTGGGAACATGTAAATGACTAGAAGAAAGTGCATGAGATAAAATCCTATAGGCTGGATGACCAAGCCGAGAGTGTCATAAGTCCAAGGTGGGTTTGACAGAGACATGGGAGGATTGTGGTGATGGTGAAGGAAGGGATGGCAGCTTGTAGACATTGCCTTCATTTAGCCTGTGCAGAAAAGTCACCCCTGTGTTCAGTGCCTTGACCTTAAAATAAGATGGACAAAAATTCAACTGAGACATTATTGTGTTTGCATAATTGTGAAACAGAAAGCAAATTTTGATCAACAGATGGGACATATAAAATATTGGAAAGCTGTAATGGAAGAGAGGTTGTGTTTAAGGTAGCTGAACCTATGTCAGTAATTGGCAAACCTGACCCATACGCCACAGTAAGCTGATCTGTGCCTGGATAGTCGGATTGAAGAGTGAGGTTGCCAAAGTCATTGGTCACATGGTGAAAAGCCCCTGAGTCCATGAGCTAGTGATTGTTGGATGGAGAGTTAGGAGCTTGAGCCACGTGGGCAACTGGTGTAGTAGTTTTGGGAGGATAACCGTGGAGCTTGTAGCACTCTTTTGCACTATGGCCACGTTTGTCACAATATTGACAGATGAGTGGAGTTGAGGTGGGGCGGCAGTTTGTGGGGTTGGAGTGTGACTGAGTGCGGTTTCTAGAGTAGGAGGGTGCATGGTTCCTTTTGGCATAGTTGACTGTGACAGGGGCAGAACCTCTATGGAGGCGTTCTTCTCTTTGAATGGAGAGCTCATTGATCAACAAGTTTATCAAAGAGATCATCAAAAGTAATAGGGTTCTCACGAGTGCGTAGAGAGGTGGATATCTCTCGAAATGAAGGATCAAGACCACTTAATGCATATATAACAAGGTCGATATCATCAAGTGGATAGCCAATTAAAGAGAGCTCATTGGCAGTACCTTTGATTGTATTCAAGTATTCAGAGACGGAGGATGTGCCTTTAGTGATGGAGGCGAGACGTTCCTTGAGGGACATGACTTGTGACCGAGAGTGATTAGCATAAGCTTTTTGAAGCTTGATCCATGCTCCGGCTGAGGTCTCTGCAGAAGACATGATGTTGCGGGCATCAGCTTCACAGGAGCTTAAGATGGCAAGGTAGAGGAGTTGATCTTGCCGGACCCAATAATGATAGGTTGGGTTGCTTACACCTTCTTCAGCATCATCGCTTTTAAGAAGAGGTGAAAGGCATGGCTGTGCACCAGTGACATAGCCAACCAAATCATGGCCAATGAGGAGAGACCGAAACTATTTGTGCCAGGCAGGGTAGTTGGTGCTTGTCAGTTTGATAGGCAGCTGGGTGATGGTATTAATTTGGACGAGGTTCTTTGGGTCATAAGGTGTGGGGATGGGATGAGTAGCGTTCTTGGTGTTGGTGGAGCTGTTGGAAGCCATTGGTGTGGATCGGAGAGAGCTGTGAGGCTAGGACTGCTCTGATACCATATAAGATAAAAAGAGTTGTGGAAAAAGTGATTACTTTCTCATTAACATTGTGTAACTTAAATACACAATTGTGGTTACAGTTTTACAAAGAGATAAGGGAAGATAAGCTAGGGTTAGTTGATATACATTTGAATGAGTCAAGCCTATCTAGTATTAACAACTTGGAAACAACAATTTGAATTTCAAGAGGTGACTACTCCAATACATCCTTGACTACTATTAGCCACCATGAGTTCTTCACTAACTTTCTTTTTTAGGATTAATTTGTAATTTTGGTTATATTATCATGAGGACCGATGAATGGAGACCACAGACCCATTGTTATTGACCAAACACTTTCCACTGTTATTTACTTATTTCCCTACATATACGTAATTCACCTTACTTTAAAATCTGACTAGATTTATTTCTTTGTAGATATTGCCCAGCAATATATGTGCCTTACAACCCACATGATATACATAGTGTTCCACGAAAATTATATCACTATATTTTACAATTTCACTATGGATACAGTAAGTACAGCCAACCTACATGATTATGTTACACTAATTTTCTTATTTGAGTACTGAACTACGTGCGTTGACAAGGACAAAGGGCTTGTGTATTTTTATTTTTCTGGCCAATAGGTAAATAATGACTGCGTTTGTAATTAACGGAGCTTGTGTATTACAATTAGAGAAATGTTATTCATGTATATCAAATTTATACCATTTCATATACCTGGGTTCCAAATTAATTTACACTTTATAGTTTTAACTAGTTCTACTTAACTTTCGTTTTGAACAACCCAAGTTCAAATTGATAGTCTAAAGTGTGTAAAATGGTATGAATTTGAAGTGTATGAGTAACAATTATCTTATATTTAAGATTAGAATTGAGTCTGAAAGCGTCCCTTTTGTCATTTCGTTTTAAATCATTGGCAGATAGCATTATTGTTAATTGGACAACAATACTATTCGATCAAACCTTTTTGCACTATTCACTTCTACTTGATTAAATTTATAGGTTTTTTCTATCCTTTTGGAATAGGGGAATCCTGGATTTCGTCATGAAACAATTAATTGATATATCGTGTTAAAGTTTTTGTAGTCATGAATGAAAATTTATTTTCTTATATGAAGTGAGAACTAAATTGATATGGAAATCTAGTATTTTTAATTTTTAAAATTCCCTATAAGCATAATCATAAGTTTTCATAATAGTTTTTCTGAAAATCAATTTGGGAAACATCAGCATTGTTGGATACATGTTTGTGGTAGCTCCCATTAACTACAAAAGTCTCTGCGCTACAAATTTAAACTACACAGAAGGTTTTTGTGAGGTTTAGGGATAGGAGTAACATTACTTTTGCAGCTTTGCTTGAAAGTGGTTTTCCAAGATCCATAGCAATGACAATGAAGGTGTTTCCCAAGTAGAAAAAGTTTTGCAGGGGACTGTGCTTAAGCTGTGTCCTTTGGATGTCTGTAAATCCCTGCATCATGCTAGTCTGAATAAGTTGATGGTTGAAACTGAAGTAATGTTGCATATGGGATGCACCACCCACATATCCTAGTACTGTCATTGATCAACATTCATCAATAGTTTGGAGTGTGCATGATCACCACCTATTAAATGGCAGCTAGAGGAGACTCAATTTGTCTCTTAATTGAATCTGTTGACATTAGCATATTAAATTGGATGACTTGTGATTTAATCTATTCAAAAACTTTAGTTGTTAAGAGAACGCCTACAATAACCTAACACACCTATGCTCCTCACGCAAAACTTTAGTTGTTAAATTGGGCTTGGCTGCTCAATCACCACAAATCTAAGCACAGCTATAGTTTTATGCAATTTTAACCATTATTATTATATTATTATATTGTATCAATTGTAAGCATATCGTTGAGATATTTGATGGGCTTTTGCGCTATTAGGCTTGGCCCTCTGTTTGTCATGTTAACTTCACCTGTGCTGGGCTTTTCATGGGTCTAACTTTTTATTAGTCTTAATACTTCCCCTAATTATCTAATTATTTTATTTAGAAGTTTTCTATAAATGGCAATTCTCTTCTCTTTTTACTGTGTAAATTATACTTCTTTATTTTTTTCTTGTGTATAAATGTTACTTTAACTATTCGGGATTCACTATTCTCATTTTATTCGAATTTCGAAACCACAAATGAAATAATCCAATTACCACTACCATGCATTTGTAATTTGGCCGCTACAAAAGAATGTACAAAAGTTAGGTAAAACTAGTTGCACAGCAAAAAGAAAAGGAGTCTATGAAAAAAAAAAATTACCCACAGTTTTCAGAAATATAATTACCCTTTAACTTATGTGTCCTTATAGTCATTTACGTATCTCTAATTTTCTTCGAAATTTTATTTGAAAAAATATTACATTGTAAAAGCTCATACAATTGTAAAAACATGGAATATGCTAAATTAAAATCTCATTGCAAATAATCTCTTTTTGATAGATAATTTATAAATATCACTGAAAGTTCATATCGAAACTTGTAGTATGCTATGACTTTGGAATAGAATAATCTTCCCTCATCTTAAAGTAGCAAAAGAGTAAAAACATTGAAAATAAAAATAAAAAGTGCATGGCAGACCACTAGTAGACTTTTATTGGCACCATGACTTTATAATTTTACTTCATTTATTTCTGGTAAAGAACTCACCTCATCATGAAATTTTGTCCTCTAATGCTTCAATAGCAAATGGTCATGTCATTCTGTGGGTGAGTTTCATACTGTGGGCAAAATCTTCATAATGTGAGTACTCTATTATATTAAATAAAGGAAAATTAAAAAAATAATATAAATTTATTATATATTTTTACATACATATATACTTTCATTCTAACAAAAAAAAATTAAAAATAAATTTTTACATTAGGGCTGTGTTGGCACAATTGCCCACCATAAGGCTAGGCTAAGCTAGCCATATGTCAGCCTGTCTCAAAAATTATCTTTGGCCCAGTTGAGCTAGACCAGGCTAGCCTGATTGCCACATCTACATAAAAAAGAAAAATTGTTTAAGTTACTTTTATTAGGTAAAGTCAAATGAAAAAAATGTAAAAATATCCTTGTCATTTACGTTGGATAGAGAGATTTCATAAACTATAGATCTCAAATGCTTGTTTTCGTTTAGAATTCAACAAATATTCTCACTAAGAAGACACTTACTACTTGTCCTTTCCTTCTTTTCAAGGTTTCATTTATCTTCTTAGAGCTCCAAAAAGTATGAATTTTCAAATTGTTTGTTGGTCAAAACCCTAAATTTACCTATAGTCTTCAATAAATTGATTCTATTGTCAAACCAAACATTTATACTTTGCATCCATTAAATAACTGTTGTATTTATTTGGAACTTATGTAACTCTAGGGTGAATTTAGTATTGATGTAATAGTGCTTTTGTTTGATGCAATTATTTAGTGCTGAAATTAAGTGATTTCTCTTCAATTGGTATTCTAGATTAAAAGATTTCTTGCTTTGTAAAGATTTTTTTTTTTTGAAGTAATTTGTGATCTTGCACTTTAGAAGATAGTGGGCAAAGAAAAAGAGAAAAGAATCATATTATTCCTTCAGGAAAATTAAATGACAAATTTTTTTTTTAAAAAAATTACTGTTTTCCACCATACACTAAAGATGACAAAATTGCTGAACTCGATGTCCTTCAATGAAACTACCTAAGAAGAAGGGAAAGAAAGTTCCACGTAGTGTGTATCATCCACGAAATAGTTTGGAATTTTTGAATAGGTATTGGTTGAAACACTAGAGTTTAAGGGTTTGTTTAGGAGTTTTTTTGGAGGGGAGAGGAAAGGGAGAGAAAGGAAAGGAAGGGAAGGGAAAGGGAGGGGTTTTCCTCTCTTTTGTTTGGATGATTAAAATGAACAAAAGGAGAGGAAAGAAAAAGAAATGTTTTATTATAAATTTTTTTACTAATTTATCCTTTATTATCTTTTCACTCTTTTTTTTTAATTCTCAATTTTTTAATTATAAATTAATTATTATTTATTATTTAAAAATAAAAATTGGCAATAATCAAATTGTATACTATTTGATTTATTAAAAATATTTTTAAGTAAGAAGAATAAATTTTTAACCAATTAATAATGATAATATATATTGAGCTATTGAGTATTGACAATAAGTAATTATTTTAACCCATTAATTGATTAAGCATATTGACTTTTTCTTTGCCACCAACCCCCACCCCACCTATCTTGAAAGTATTNTAAAAAAATGAAGGCTTCGGCTTTGATGTGATCAATATTATATGGTAAACATTGTCTTTTAAAACTTCAAAATATCTCATTCTACACAATTCCCAAAGAAAATTTTTCCAAACTAGTCAAATACGCTGTTCTAATTTTTCCATCTGACTTTTCTTTATTTTACCAAAGAAAATGCCGTAGATTACTTTTCTTTATTTTACTGAAGAAAATGCCACTAACGACATATACCTAATGAAGAAAATTTCTGTAAGGAAAAAGTCAAACAAAGAAAAACGTGCTACTATAATCTCTTCTATACATGACTTAACCTTTCATCATTATTTTCCTTAGTATCTTGTCAATTACTAACTACTGCGAAGAAAAAAGAAAAAATGCCCTATGAAAGACTTCTAACACAGAGCCATCAACATAATAGAATAAGTCTATGTTAAGTTTTAAATGCCAAATGGCCAGTAACTTAGTAGTACTAGATTATTCTCAAGACTTTTAAATTTTTTGTTTAAACTTATAGCTAAACCAAAAGTATCACAAAAAAGTATAATATTTAAGTATGTTTATATTTAGGAGGGGCTTCTGGTTTAAAATAGTTCAAAATTGACTTAACGACTGTAATTTGTTAGAATTGTGAATTGTAGAACTGCAATTTCCTCAATTGTCACAACCACAAAGAAACTACAATCACAATTTGAAACTATGATTTTACTTTATAATGGAATATAATTAGTCCATTTCCCATCCCTTTCATTACCCTAAAGTTCTAGGACAATAATTGTCTCTTTAGCAAATAATATTCAAAACCTTCCCATGTTCATTCCCCTTTCTATGTTTTGTTTAAAAAAAAAAAAAAAAATTGGTCAAACGCCTCCTCTCTCTCTCTCTCTCTCTCTTTCTCTCTTCTCTCTATTCTTTACATTCTCATTTCTCACCTTTCTTACCAAGCTGACTCTTAAATATAAGCAGAAGGCATTCATGATATTTTGCCCATGTTACCTGTCTTGTACTTTTGCAAGTAGCCACCATGAGAACTGTTAACATTTTTGCACAGCTATCACTCCTCATTGCAGCTTTTACTTTTAGCTTCCATACAGCAAATTTTGTTACCGCTTGCATTGAAAGTGAGAGAGGAGCCCTTCTTAGATTTAAGCGAGATCTCGATGATTCTTCAAACAGACTTGCCTCTTGGACTGAAGATGGAGAATGTTGTAACTGGGATGGCGTTGTATGCAGTAACTTCTCTGGACATGTTCAAGAGCTCCATCTTGGGAGTCCTACTTTAAAGACAGGTGCACCTGATGCTGAATTTGAAGCTTATAGGAGGTCACTCTTGGGTGGTAAGATAAATGCTTCATTGTTGAATTTAAAGCAACTAGCTTACTTAGACCTAAGCAACAATGACTTTGGAGGGACTAAAATACCCACATTTCTAGGCTACATGAGAAGTTTGAGGTATCTTAATCTCTTCAAATCAGGGTTTCAAGGGAAGATTCCTGACCAACTTGGAAACCTTTCAAATTTAGAATTCCTTAATCTCCATGGTAATGGATATGTTGAGAATCTTCAATGGCTTTCAGGGATTTCTAAGTTAAGGCACCTTGACTTAAGTGGTGTAAACCTTAATAAAAGCCGTGACTGGCTTCATGCGCTAAATACACTTCCCTTTCTGCAAGAGTTGTACTTGTCAAGATGCCAACTTCATTTAGTGCCTTTCCTACCTCATGTTAATCTTTCATCTCTTGCCATCCTTGACCTTTCTCAGAACCATATTCAGGGTCCAATTCCAAGTGCTCTTCAAAACTTGACTACTCTAAAGGTTCTTAGTTTTTCTTCTAACCACTTGAGTTCTTCAATTCCAAACTGGTTGTATGAATTTAGCCAGCTTGAGCTCCTTCACCTTGGAGGCAATAACTTGGAAGGTACTATATCCAGTGCAATCAAGAACCTGACTTCTATAACTAGCCTTGACCTCTCTTATAATCAACTAACTGGAACCATTCCAGAATGTGTTGGAAATTTGAGTAAACTTGAGAAGTTATGGCTTGGTAATAACTTGTTGGATGGATATGTCTCTGCCTTCCATTTTTCCAAACTCAGAAAACTGAAAAGTTTCACGGCACCAGAAAATTCTTTAGTTTTAAAAGTGGGTCCCAAATGGGTTCCACCCTTCCAGCTTTGTGCCTTAGGATTGAGGAATTGGCATCTTGGACCACACTTTCCCTCATGGCTCCACTCACAGAAGAAGCTCAGATATCTAGATATATCTAACACAGGTATATCACATATGTTCCCAACTTGGTTTTGGAATCTAACATCACAAATTTATTATCTGAATCTCTCCCGTAATCAAATCTACGGACCTGTCCCAGATGCATTAACAATTGCTCATTACCATGCAGTATATGACCTTAGTTATAATCAATTTCAAGGTCCATTGCCTCGCTTTTCCTCCAACCTCACTGCACTTGATCTATCATGTAACTCTTTCTCAGGATCTCTATATCCTTTTTTGTGCAATAGGATGAATGAGTCACAAAATATGGAGGTTTTAAATCTTGGTAGAAATCTTCTCTCCGGTGAAATACCTGAATGTTGGGAAATATGGCAAAAATTGGTGGCAATCAAGCTGTGTGATAACAATTTTAAAGGTTCCATTCCAAAGTCATTTGGTACCCTTACTAACCTCCAATCGTTACACCTTCGAAACAACAGCGTCTCTGGCAAAATCCCTTCTTCCATAGCAAACTGTACTGAGTTGTTGACTGTTGATTTTGGTGGTAATAAACTCACTGGAGGGATACCATCATGGATTGGAGAAAGGTTATCAAAATTGGTCATTCTTAGTGTACATACTAATGGTTTGCATGGAAGCATACCAAATGAAATTTGTGCTCTGCCTTCTCTCCAAATCTTAGACCTTTCTCACAACAATCTCTCTGGTGCCATACCAAACTGTCTTGGCAATGTAAGCTCCATGGCTTCAAGCAACAAATCTGACCAAAATATATTCTATAATACTTGCAGAGGAAGATTTTTGGAGGAGATAATTCTTGTGATGAAAGGAAGAGTAGTCAATTATAGCACAACTCTGAAGCTGGTAAAAACTGTGGATCTTTCCGACAACAAATTATCAGGAGAAATACCCCAAGAGGTGACAAGTCTTTCAGGTTTACAATCACTGAATCTGTCACATAACCAATTGATTGGGAGGATTCCTAGCAATATTGGTGCCATGAAATCACTAGAATCAATGGATTTATCTGCTAACCAACTTTGTTGCGACATTCCTACAAGCATGTGTAGTTTGACATTCATCAGTGTCTTGAACTTGTCAAATAACAAACTTATAGGGAAGGTCCCAACCAGCACTCAGATCCAATCCATGGATGCTTCTTGCTTTAGTGGCAATGAGCTTTGTGGACCTCCATTGAGTGAGAGTTGTGAAGAAAATGGTGGAATTGGAATCGTTCATGCCCAACAGGAAGCAATTTACACTGCAAAATGTGAAGTAGACTGGTTTTATGTAAGCCTGGCACTAGGATTTGTAGTTGGCTTTGGGGTTGTAACTAATTACATGCTTTTTAGATTTTATTAATAAACAATCATGGGCAATTGCGTATTTTCCTTTCCTGAGTGTAAGAAAAAGATTAGGGCCTGGCATGAGGATGACCATTGACCAATAAATCAAGTACTGTGTACAAAAAATCTGAGGCATATGCAATGTACACTTTTATGACGATTCCAAGTCAGCTTTCATAGCTAAATGGCATTTACTCTTTTCCCCAATGTTTTAAAAATCGGATCGCTGTGCAAACCGGTGTAGCAAAAAATGACTGGTCGAACCGGTTTAATCGAAGCTTTTTTTAAACTTAAAGATTTACAAAGAAAAAAAACATAAGAGTCAAATACATAGTCTCAAAATATAAGAGATAATTAGAAAACAAAAAACAATTATTCCATAATCACAGAGACAAAGCATGTACCACTCTCTATTTATAGAATTAACGTGCACTGCCTGACTTCCTCTTTATCCCTCTTCCTCTAGCATCATCCATCTATTTCACCACTGAGATAGAGTAGAATTAAGCTATGTTAAATGAAACCCAAATTGTTAAGCTCATAACCGGAAAATCATATAAAATTAAATTAAAAAGAAATAGTAAGAACAGGTTAGTTGTTCCTTGGGGAGAAGATGGCCTTGTGGGAATGGGTCCAGTGAACTGGGACTATGTGGCAATCTTCTTCATTTCAGCAGACTTAGCAGCAGCAACAACAACAATAAGCATTATTTCTTGCACCTGTTAGTAAATATATGAGTTGGATTATACTATTAACATAAAAGGCAAAGAGTTGGTATGAACTACAATAGCTGCAAGAGCTCTGATTCCTGATGGAAAAGCTTTTGGCTCAGGGACAGGTTAGCCCTGCACAACCAAACAAAACACAATAAGGAGTAAAACAAATTTACTGAGGCTTACTGTTTAAGTGTTTAGATCAGTTCTAAGCTTCAGACATGGTGTCTGTACATCATTTGCTTGCTTAATTTACTGTTAGAAACAGCAGCACAATAAAATTACAAAGAAAATCAATACCACTCATAAGCTTTAACACAACCATTTCTTACTATTTATATCACTTCTAGTCTTTACCACATAATCAAGACATGTGAAATCCCAGTTGAAAGTAAAAGTAGAGAACATTCAAAGCTAATAAGTATGTTGTGATAAGAGAAAGATGATGGTCCTAGAGACCAATCTCATTGATTCAATGTTACTTCTAAGGAGCAGGATCCAGCTGACCTTTAGATTTCGTGTCACAGTAGGCCAGCAATCATCTGCACTTGCTGATATTAAGTTAGTACAAAAATGACAAACTACTGCTAAAATGTTCACCTTTAACATACAATCATAGTACCTATATTAACGTACACATAACCTAAACCAGCCAATCCTGTCGATATAAGTGCAGCAGCTGGAAGAATAAAGTATATATCAGTACTGCTAGACATAAACCATTGAGGAAAGAACAACATTATCACTTTATCTGTAAGAAGATCAATCATAGTGCTTGCAGTGAGACAACATACTAAGCATCTTACTCAACAATGCCATTAGACTATTAAACAAAAAAGATGTCAACTGCTAGATTTTTCCTTTACTTTAGCAGTGCTATCAGAATCTCACAAAACACCAAACATCACCTTATTTAACAATGCCTTTGAAAATCTTATAGGAAACAGTCTCATAAAGTATTTCTACTGCTAGATTCATGCTTTATATGAACAGTCCAAGCAAAGACAGTAGGCAATAGAAGGGAAGGAGGGAGGGCCTGTGCATGTTACTGCACTTGTACAATCATCAGCAACTCGAGACTCACTAAGGAGTAAAACATATTTACTGAGTAAGGAAACAAAAACAAAAGAGGATGGTGAATCTCTCTTTGACCTTTTATCAAACACCTTATGTGCAGCATATATGAACTCGAAATCCGGGAGACTAAAAGAAAAGGAATACCGCAGCAAGTAAAAAAGAAAAAGAATGCCGCAGCAAAGTAATTTCAACCAATTCTTGTGCTTTTCTATGGCTTCCTCATAGCAAAGCGAACATACGAAACTCTAAAACAAGGAAAAGAAAGATATAACAGAGAGTCAAACAGCACGACAATGAGAAAACAAAGAAGAAACAATGGACTCACCTCACCGGCGCCAGAAAGAGGATCACGCTACCAAGGTTGGGTGCAGAAGGAATGAGGGAGAGATAGTAAGTGAGCTTAGGCTAGGGATTTGATAATGGATTTTGAGAAAATAGAAGCATGAGCTCGAGGGGAGGGAAGAAGGAGTTCAGCGTGTTAATGAAATTGGTGAAAATCTAATTAAAAAAAATGGTTTTGTGAACCGGTCGATTATTGAAAATCATTACCGGTTCACTAGTTTTTACGGTTTGCACTGGTTTATATCAATTTTCATCGATTTAACCTTCCATCGGTTTTGACCCTTAAACCAAACTAAAAATCAAACCGGATAGCAATTCGACTGGTACAATCTGATTTTTAAAACCTTGATTTTTCCTTTTCACCTAGAACATGTAATATAATCAATCAATATGTGCTTATTATGATACTTGGAGTATGGACCCGGGTATCAATACCCTAACTGAGAAACGAATAGAAAGGAGACACGTGCATTGCAATTTTTGACCCACCACACACAATGACCAGCAACGGTAGGTTTTAGTGAATTACGGAATCACCATTTGAATTGTTGAAAACTAAAAAGGACCTTTTTATTATGAAGTCACTATTTTTATATTTTATTTTGTTAATAACAGATCTTATTTAATATTTAAATATGATATAGACTAAATTATCTTCAATTAATATAAAAGTTTTTATCTTTGACTAAATTTTTTTTTATATTAAATAAGAGTTTTTATAATTGACTAAAAATTTTCATATTAAATAAGGGTAAATTAATTTATATTATATTTAGACATTAAATAAAATATGTCGTTAGCAAAATTGAATAGCTCTCTTTTATTATTAAAGGTAAAAGGAAATTTGNAATCGAACAGCTCTCTTTTATTATTAAAGGTAAAAGGAAATTTGGAAATCCTATAAGCACCGAAATGCCCAAAACATATAGAAAGTTCTCAGGGGTTAGGGCAGGGAGGTATCTAGAGTGGTTAGCAGTAGGGGTGTAAGCCAAAACCGACAAAACCGACTGAACCGAACTGAAACCGAGTGAAATGATCCGGTTTTCAATTTGTATTTTTGAAAAACCGAGTACCCCGGTTCGGTTTGCGGTTTACCAGAATGAAAACCGAGTTTAAACCGAACCTAACCGAGTCTTCAAATACTACGTCGTTTTGATGAATTTCCAAAGGGCATACCGCATACATCTCTTCCTCTTCTCTCGGTCTCTTCTCTTCAAATCCCTAGCTCTCATTTATCCTATCCCATTTGTCCTCACTGAAATCTCTCTCTGTTGAAGCCCTCTTTGTTGAGTCTCTCGATCTCTTCGGTTTCATTGAAACCCCTCACCATTTCTGCCATCGGCAACCTACCTCTCATTATGCTATTCTTAAAGCCAACGTAAATCGGTTGCAATTGATCCAGATTGGCCTCACACTTTCTGACGATGAGGGTAACCTTCCAAATCTTGGCCCCAGCAATTCGTTCATTTGGGAAATCAATTTCAGAGATTTCGATGTTGCCCACGCCCATGACTCGGTAGAGTTGTTGAGAAGCCAGAGCATCGATTTTGAGAAGAACAGAGAATCTGGGATTGAGTCGATGCGGTTCACTGAGTTAATGATGTCGTCGGGCTTGTGTGCAATGACACTGTGAGCTGGGTGACCTTTCATAGTGTGTATGACTTCGGGTACCTAGTCAAGTTGCTTACTCAGAGGGTTTTACCGAATGAGTTGGTCTATTTCCTGCATCTTGTTAGGGTGTTTTTCGGGGATAGGATTTTTGATGTGAAGCACCTGATGAAGTTCTGCTCGAACTTATATTTCTCTGTTTTTCGTAGATTGGTTTGGATGTTTCTAGATTTTATGAGTTGTGTAGGTGTCCAAATTTTTGTTTTCTATTTCTGGGATTTCAGGAATTAATGGGGATAATGGTGGGATTTGAGGGATTAATGGGGTCAACAATGGGATTTTTGGGAAAGCCAACAGACATATAAAAACTGGTGCTATTGTTGGGTGGGTAGTCCTTTTCTTTGACGTCAATCGTTTAGCTTATTTGAGACTGAGAGGCGATATTTTTCTTTTGAGGTGAATGGGTCGTTCCAGCAACAGCAAGTGGATGGTGCTGACATTTGAAATCTTTGACAATCTACGTTATTGATACTTTTGGCTTGCTGTAAGTTTCCATTTATGGACTAAGCTTATTATTTCTCTTCCTCTTGCTGTAAGTTTCCTATTGATTAATGCAATATATTCTCAATGATGTAAAAGAGGATGTGAATATCTGAGTGGCCAAGTGCCGTAGTTGACATATATTTTTTCAAGTTGCAGTTCTATGATTATCTATGCTCATTTGTCTTGATTTCTGTTTATTTTCTGCTATTTGAAAGTTTTCCATGACATAGTACTCTCTTTCTTGCAAAATTGGTTTGAATCTGGGCATAAGTTTCTTCACAAATGCTTGAATGTTTCCAAGCTGCAGGTTAGCAGGAAAACCGAGAAAANCATGACTCGGTAGAGTTGTTGAGAAGCCAGAGCATCGATTTTGAGAAGAACAAAGAATCTGGGATTGAGTCGGTGCGGTTCACTGAGTTAATGATGTCGTCGGGCTTGTGTGCAATGACGCTGTGACCTGGGTGACCTTTCATAGTGCGTATGACTTCGGGTACCTAGTCAAGTTGCTTACTCAGAGGGTTTTGCCGGATGAGTTGGTCTATTTCCTGCATCTTGTTAGGGTGTTTTTCAGGGATAGGATTTTTGATGTGAAGCACCTGATGAAGTTCTGCTCGAACTTATATTTCTCTATTTTTCGTAGATTGGTTTGGATGTTTCTAGATTTTATGAGTTGTGTAGGTGTCCAAATTTTTGTTTTCTGTTTCTGGGATTTCAGGAATTAATGGGGATAATGGTGGGATTTGAGGGATTAATGGGGTCAAAAATGGGATTTTTGGGAAAGCCAACAGACATATAAAAACTGGTGCTATTGCTGGGTGGGTAGTCCTTTTCTTTGACGTCAATCGTTTGGCTTATTTGAGACTGAGAGGCGATATTTTTCTTTTGAGGTGAATGGGTCGTTCCAGCAACAGCAAGCGGATGGTGCTGACATTTGAAATCTTTGACAATCTACGTTATTGATACTTTTGGCTTGCTGTAAGTTTCCATTTATGGACTAAACTTATTATTTCTCTTCCTCTTGCTGTAAGTTTCCTATTGATTAATGCAATATATTCTCAATGATGTAAAAGAGGATGTGAATATCTGAGTGGCCAAGTGCCGTAGTTGACATATATTTTTTCAAGTTGCAGTTCTATGATTATCTATGCTCATTTGTCTTCATTTCTGTTTATTTTCTGCTGTTTGAAAGTTTTCCATGACATAGTACTCTCTTTCTTGCAAAATTGGTTTGAATCTGGGCATAAGTTTCTTCACAAATGCTTGAATGTTTCCAAGCTGCAGGTTAGCAGGAAAACCGAGAAAACCGGCTAAACCGATCGAACCGAACCAGTTCGGTTTGACTCGGTTTCACTCAAAAAATTATAAAAAACCGAACCGAACAGAACCGAGTTTATTCTAGCCAGTCCGGTCTCGATTTGGGGTAAAAATCGAACCGATTACACCCCTAGGTAGCAGCATATATGTTAGCATTTTCTGCTGCTAGTCAACAATTCACAGTGGTTTGTCCACATGAATGCCGCAGAGGATGACATTGCAAATCCTAGACGACTCCATCGGCCTCGCAAGCAGACTGTGTCCCAATCAGGAAGGGCAGACCTTGTGGAATATCAATAACGAAGAGGAGAATGGCGATGGTCAAACAACCATTTCAGGTGAGAGGAACATGTCTTCTGATGAAATTATGGTTGAAGAAAGCATCATTGACATAATAGAGAAGATCCTAGGCATGGAGTTTGAAAGTGAGCCAAAAGTGCTATAATTCTACAAAAGCTAGACCAAAGCAAAAGGGTTTGGTGCATACTTACCAGGAACATGGTACGTTTTAGTTTGTGGTATGGGTATGGGGATGTGGTATGCCACTTAGGCAAATGTGTGATACATTGGAGGTATACTTAGTTGGTACATTATTTTGGGATATGGTACGCTTGAATTTTTTTTTTTTTTCGGTTATAAGAGANTTTTTTTTCGGTCATAAGAGAGAAAAACAAAAACTACAACCTAAGAAAAGCTACACCCAAAAGATCTGCCAAAAGAGTCAACGAGAGATCTGAAGGTGGGTTCTCATAGACTAACCAATTTTCATTCCCTGTAACTCCTAATTTAGCCATAAAGTTTGCTCCTTGGTTTGCCTTCCTAAGAATATGAGGTAGAAACACCAGTGACTAATATCGCTTGAGAAGGCTCCGAATATCACTAATGATACACTCATAATTATGATATCTAATATCAACAGTGTTTATTAGATTAATAGCTTCTTGTGAATCTATTTTGCAAATGAGCTCCAAAATGCCTTTTTCCCAACAAAAATTAAGCCTCTTCCTTATAGCAATGAGCTCAGCTTTAAAATTAGTGGCAATGCCTATGGACCCAACAAAACCTCCATGCCACCTTCCTTGTCGGAGTTTGCCAATAGACCCAACGCACCTCTCTGCTACTGGCAGCATTTCCAATATAAAAGATTTTCTTACAAGTATATGAGCCATCGCATTTATCTTGCTCAACGTAAACATCAAAGGAGTAACCCTCGCCTCAATGACTTCCTCATTACGTGCCCTCCAGATCCACCAAATAGCACAGTAGAAAAGAGTAAGAACTTCTGAATTGTGACCTCTAGCTTGGCTATGGACAGAGATCCACGTATGAAGCTAAAGATCCTAGAAACCATCCACTACACCAAAACCCAAACACATCCACACTTGTTAAGCTTTAATGCAGTCACGAAGACAATGGAGAATGCTCTCACTCCCATTCATACATCTATTACACGCAGAACTTGGTGTTCCTGGTAACTATGTATTTGGTTCATTATATATATTTTTATATAAATATTTTATACAAGTAAAGTATAATTTAAGAAATCAATATAGTGGAGTTTGAGAAAAATCAAAACCTGAAATATAGTTATAGTCCAAAGTCCAAACGTGCAGCTAAAAAGTAAAAAATAAATAAATAAATAAAATAATAATAATAAAAATAAAGTACAGTGATTGAGTTCTAGAAAAAAAAAATGCATCTCTTAATTGACCTATACAGATAAAAGACTCTTTGCATTCTTGTCCATCTGTTCCCAATAAATGATAACTCCTACAAATTTTGAATCAGCTTACCAGTCAAACTTAGAATTAATGTGTCTTTCTGGCCTCCGCAAAAGAACAAGATAAGTTGATTCGTTTCTAATTCCATCTAGCCCTTCCTCTTTATCAGAATTCAAGAGGTTTAATTGTTCACCTCCTTGAGAAGAGGCTTATCCACTGTACCCCGAATGCAAAGATAGGCTTCCACCTTCAGTGGTGTGTGCCATTCATTCTGAGCATTTGTTTCTGAAGTTAATGGGTATGTTTTCATTGTTTTTGTACCTTCATTCTCGAATAACTGTCTCTGCCCTTCAGGTCCGTGGTTCTATAATGGAGAATGCTCTCTTTTAGCAAAAAGATTTGGTTAGCAAATTTTCACGTTACAAACCAGTTTGCAGTTCGAAGCGCAGATGAGCGAACCATGTAACTGTGGCGAAAATATATGTGGAATGCTCAAGGTCATCATTCAAAGAAATACACAAACGAAGAAGAGCATAAAAGGGAACACAGGGCAATCACTCGATTCGATTGCAAGGCGTGTTTAGTTGTCCGACTCAATCAAGAGATAGGAAAGTGGTTTATTGAGAAGACTGAGGCAGAACACTCGCGATTGTCTAGACCTCAACACACACCATTGCTTAGTTGTCATAGGGAGATCAGTGAAACTGATAAAGCTCAGATAAAAAGCCTGGTGGCTGGGGGATGAAACCTTCTCATGTATTTGTTCTTATAGTCATGAATTTGGGTGGGTATAATAATGCTGGATTTGATCGAACAGATTTTTACAATCATCTAGGGAAGGAGCAGAAGGAAACAACAGTAGACAATGATGGAATGGCAACCTTGAACTATCTGAAATGTATGGGTAATCTTGGCCCTCTATTGTTCATCAAATACACAACTGATTGTAAGGGAGCACTAAAACATTTGTTCTAGGCTGATGGTATTAGTAGGGTAGTTTTGAAGCTTTCGGTGATATGCTAGCCTTCCATACCACATATAAAATAAACAAGTATAAAATGCCCTTAATTTATTGTGTTTTCTGGAGTAAATCATCACAAACAGACAATTTATTTGCATGTGCCTTGATAGCTAATGAGATAGAGGAAACATATAATTGAGCGTTGGTGCATGGTATTTAGGGAAGCAATACACAATAGGCAACCTCAGTCAATCATTACTGACATTGACAAATCATGCGTGAAGCAATTAAAAGGATATTTCCAAATGCAGTTCATAGGCTGTGTGCATAGCATCTTCTAAGGTTTGCCCAAACTAATATTGGTGATATTAACTTTGATGAAAAATTTAAACAATACATGATTGGACACTATAGTGTTGATGAGTTTGGGTTAAAGTGGGCTTCAATGTGTAAAGAGTTTGGTGTTGGAAATAAGTGGGTAGAGAAGATGTTTAGAAAGAAGGGCATGTGGGTAGTCGCATATTTACGTGGCAATTCTTTTGCTGGGATATGAACTACCTTATTATGTGAGGGGATGAATTGATATATTAAAAACTTCATTGAGAAAAGCTCTAACTTAGTACATTTCTTGCATAAGTTCCAGAGATTTATGAATCATTTTAGATTCAATGAATTGAAAGCAAAGTATAAATCATCGAATGGTGTTATTGTCCTTACCACTATATTGGAGTGTTTAGAGAGGAGTGGTGCATATGTATAAATTAGACAGCCTTTCTGAATTTATCGCAAGCAACTTACCTCTGTTGCAGCCTACTATGTGCCTAATTAGGACAATAGTACATCAAACAAGATATACACAGTAAAGAATTATTGCATTTTGAGAAAAAGGTGGACAGTTTGGATAGATGAAGATACAGATGGTTTGGTGAACTTTAAATGTGACTGTGAGCAACTTCAATCATTCGGATTTCTTTGTTAGCACATTATATGTGTAATGCTTGTGAAGAATATTCGAAGTCTGCCTCCCCCGCGCATCATAAAAAGGTGGGCTAAGAATGCAAGGAAAATTGATATGTCTAGTTTAGAGGAAGCCGACAGCAAGCAAGTTTTTAAGCTTAGACATGGAACTCTTATACAAAAATTGCAGGTGGCTTTGTTGATAAAATCACGTGGGCCCAATCTCAATCTAATTTCATGTGAGGGAGAGAGTTGGTCTATGACTTATAAGTATGCAAGTGGTTTTTGTTCCAAAATGACTCAAGTTATTTTAGAACTACTATTTTCCACTTTATAAATTGTCTTTCATTCTCTTTTTTTTTTTGATGTGGGACTTTCATTTTCCAACAGACTTTACAATCTTGGTGCCAAGCCAAAGCTTAAGGACAAATTTAATGGCACAAGGGAGAAAATTCGAAAGTTGATGGAGTAGCAGAAGGGTGCAGAAGGTTTGAAGAAAAGTGGTAACGAAGATTATACAATAGAGAGGGTTTTATATCTCATCGTTGTTAGAGCAAAAGGACATCCTAGTGGAATTAAATTATGATTGCAATTAACTTATGCAAGTTATGCTGGAATGTATGCAGCTTTAGTTGGTTCTAAGTGATGGAAATTTTGTTAGCTTTAAGGTTCTAATTCATTTTGGTGCTTGCAAGTATTCCAGAAAGGGCAAACATGACAAACTGATGCACTTGCTTAATGGCTGGAAAACCTATGCCAACCTCATTTGATGCAGAAGAGACGTGATGCATATTTGTTGCTGTTTTCTTTGCTCTATTTGTCATTTTAAACTATTTTTCTATTACAGTTGTATGGGCCCACAAAAGGACAAAGGCCCCATTTTTCCAAAAAGTAAAGTTGTGGCCTCTAAATAGCCATAATAATAGACATTTGGTCCAGCCCAATTAAGCAACAAGTCCTTGTGCTACATAACAAGCACAAAAAACATATGACAGAATAACAACAACATGGGCTTAAAAGAACACTACATTTCAGGCTTCAAGTGAAAGCCATAAACACTAATGAAGGCCCAAGACAAACATAAATTAGTGATTGTCCAAATTCACAGTATTGGGCTCAGTTCATCAGAATCTGGATAATCATCTTCTATGTGTTCTCCCTTAAAGTGCTGCCTTGCCCTTGCAGTACAATTTCACGCCTTGAGTTGTACCCTAACATGACTATAATCACAGCAATTTGCATCCGGGTCTTATCTCCATTAACTTGCATATAAAAACGATTTCATCAGTGCAAGATTAGAACCCCTCTCAAAATTAATTAAGCATTAAATATGCATGTGAAGGAACAAAAATTCAATCTACTGCCTTCACACTGGTCAAATGCCACACATTTGTTGCCAGTGGAGGATCCATAAATTTTGATTAGTAGGGGCAAGAAATAGACTAAGTATTTTTATCAAAAAAATATATTATATATACATAAAAGAGATAAATAATAATAATAATATAAAATATGCAAAATATAATGTAGCTTAGTTTCAATGTGAAACCTAAGTATACATGTGAGAAATGAGAATCAATTCATTAGGCAAAAAATTAGAGATTACAAAAGTAATCCTCACTCTCACCTAGTCACTAAATCCCCAATTACACCCAATGTCTCTCACACAAAGTACATAATATAATGGCCAAAATACACAATATACTTCAACTTCTACAAATTACAATTGCTCTTTGTATTTTTCTAATTTGCAAATGTTGTATAATTTTTTTTTCATTTTCAATACTATCAAAAATATCTATCTTTATGCATGTGACCAAACAATCATTCAGCAATTCAATTCTCATACGATTGCACATTCAATTCTTCACAAAATTCATTACAAATAAACATCTTTCAATTGTTGCAATTGCTATGAGAAAAAAAATCAAAACTAACTTCAGAAGTAAATATACTACTGGATACACAATATGCTTTCTAGTTTTCACCAACAATTCATAAATATCACTAATCCCATTTAAATTTGAAAATAGATCATCAAAATGGATATCTATGATATATGTTTCAAGTTGACCATCAAGCCCCATAAGCTCCACTGAAAAAGATTGCGATGGCTAAAATTGAGCCAAACGAATCAACTTCTCCTTATCAAATACAAAAAATGAATATTTTGGATTTAAGCTTGCTACACAAAGAAGCAATTCAGTATTCACCTATGTAAATCTATTGTTAAGATCTTGAAGTTGTCTATCAATCACTTGATAGAATAATTCAATTTGGAAGCGATGCAAATTTGAAACTTCTTCAACTTTACATCTTGATCTTTCTTGTGCCATGAGCACATAATTTATATTTGGAAAGTCAATATCTTGCTTCTCACAGTATATTATGATAATCATCATCTCTCATGCTTTGCAATCTTTCCCTAGACACTCTAACTAATGTCATAGCATTTATAATGTCTTGAATGCTGGCCCATTTTAACCCACAAAAACATTAGGTTGGGCCATAAAAATCTGGCCCGAATAGGCCCTTTTATTTTTTAGATTAGACCACACCACTAAATTATATTAATAAGTGTTATTTAGAAGTATACACTACTACAATTTATTCTATTATTTATGCCTTGTTATTTTAAATTTACACTTAAATGCATTTGTTTTTATATATCTTTGATTCTTTATTTTAATTTTATTTATTACTTTATGTATGTTTTGTTTTGTTCAATTAGATTCATTAACAAGTTAGTCAAAATAACTAAAGGAAAAAAAATAAAATTAAACTCTTATTAATTTTGAGCCTTATTACAAATAAAAATAGTTTAAAAATTAAAAAAAAAAAATGGACTAGCCCGTGGAGGGCTGGTTGCTGTCCCAAATAAAAATGGGCAAAATTGACCCTGTCCGAATTAGCCAGCGGCGTGACCGGGCCGAGCCAATTTGGTTTTGCAGCTCTATCCTCTATGGACAATACACAAGACCCATCCCAACTCAGATATATGGGCCAGCCAAAGCACTTTGGGTTGGGTTTTTTTTTTTTTTTCTAAACATTGGGATCCGGTTTATGCCCAATTTTAGGCTCTAATATGTTTGAAAAAATATTGGTTTTTGCTAATTTGACTGTATTTATAGGATTTTTTATTTTATTTTTACATATATGCTACATACAATGTGAAGGGATAATACATGAGCCGACAAGGGTTAGCTCAATTGATAAGTTCAAGTTGCTTCAATGAAAACCTCTTTAATTCAAAAATTGCTGGTAAGAATTTTTTGGTAGGCATATATTTTTGTGGTGCACCATGTCTTAGAGATAAAGTAATCCATTTATTTTTTAAAATTTTTCTCTTCCAAAAAAAAGGAGGTAATATGTTTTCTTTCCAGCTCCGCTGTCAATTAAACTGAAGTGTAGCACCAATAGATTTGTAGTTGATGTAGATTAGTGACTTGTGGTCTTTACTGCTAGCAATTCCATGCATGCATGATATATTCATTTCCTAGAAACAATATTCGCGTTAATTTGTAGTTTAACTTTATTCAATAAGAAGTAATTTTACTTGATTTTTACTTGCCAAGACAATAAAATTTATGTCAACTGAACCTACCTAAAAATATTCCACATTTTATAAGTGAGAGACAAGCTCCAAAACCCCAGAATGGTCACAAAACAAAGAATTAAGCAGCAGACTAAGTTAACTGGTGAAGAAATAAAACTCATTGTGTCTCAATGCTCTCTTAATTCATCCACAACTTCAGCACAACATCTACGTTCATGACATGCATTAGACTATTGCATTGCAAGATGAAGCGTGAAACCCAACATCATCATTCTAAAATGTTTAGCACTTTCTCTTACCTTAAACACAATTCAGGAAAGAATGAATTAGATATACCTAATGAGGGACCACACAATTAAGTAGATCTCCCTAAAAGATGAAATTTATTTGTAGCTATGAAGCTATTTGGTAGTGTATTAATCTCATAATCGATTACCATGGTAACTGAAGATTGAAAATTTGATCTTTTGGCATATTGGCATAAGAAATGAGAAATAGAGAGGAAATGGCAGTTGATAGATGAGTCTATTAACTTGTTGTCTCTAGTAATTATTTGGAAACGGACTCAGAATAAAATTACTTTGAATGATATCTTGCAAGCTTGTGCATGGTAACAATTCCTGTTTATTTGTAGAAATACATACTTATCACATGACTGACGCAAAACCTTTATGTAGGAAACATAATAACTTGAGAAAGAAAAACCTTGACATAATTAGCTATGGATAGATCTCCAGTGACACAATCAAGTGGTCTCTTGAAAGCTAGTTTAAAAGTGAACTGTTGAAGCATGCACCAAGAACCTGCAAAATGAATATTGAGAAATAGTAATTATAAGGGTGAGTAATTAATACATGACATATAAGTTGTTACTTCTAAAGTTTGAATGTTATGCAGGCATTACTATCAAAGGTGTTTGAAGACTTGGGTTTTGTGCATGGAAGTCCAACTTAGTTTAACTTGAGCGGCTTTGATATATAGACTAAACTGTAAGGATATGCATTATTTACAACTTACTTTCTAATGTGAATGATCTAACTATCCACAACTGAAAAAAATGGTAAGGATAGAAGGTTTCAAATTTTGACAGGTATATGTGTTGCAACAACGTACATATATAAATTTAGTAGTTCAAGGTCAATAGTTAAACATCTAGGTAGTTTTCCCAAAAGACATTTAATTCAATTGTTTTTTTTGAAAAAAATTATTTGATATAGTGTTTATCTAGGCTAAAAAAATCCCCTAAAAAGCAAATATGAATTTTTTGTGTATTCATGATAGGTTAATCTCCTAACTTTACACTAACTTTTGATGAGAATATATACTTAGAAATGCTTCCTCTTAGTAAGATAGTAAGTATATACAAGAATACTTTAACAACCATTAAGTCTATGAGTTTGATAATTACTTATTATTTGGAGAAAGAATACTAGAATTCAATGAAAAATATAAATTATATGGGTCAATTGAATTCTCAATCAAAAGCTTTGCACTTTATTTACCATGAGAGATTCAACGGAAGATGTTAGTCTTTAGGACCACAAAGACATAAAGTTGATTTTTCAATTCATCAAGAAATCTGAAGTAAGCATGCCTCCATGTCCTGTTGAAAAAGAGAGAAGCACAAGTTGCCCAAAAACCTGTGGCAAACCCTACTCCCATGCCAATATAGAACCATGATACAGGAATTCATGTTCACCATCATTTTCTTCAACTGGTTTTGTGTTGTTGGGCTTTTCTTCCTGTTTGGAAGCGGAATTCCACATAGTTCAGGATTGCCAATATAGCTAAGTGCATCAAAACTCTGAAGTTGGGATGTTGGTGGAATTTGGCCAGTGAAATTGTTTAATGAGAGGTTTAAGAAACCAAGAAAAGACAATCTAGACATAGTCTGAGGAATTTCACCATCGAGTCGGTTACCAAAGAGATCAAGAGCTTCCAACTCTTTTATGTTTCCGATCTCTTCGGATATTCTTCCCATCAACTGATTATGGGATAAGTTCAAGGATTGCAAAGCAGTTAGGCCAAATATTTCTGGAGGTATTGTTCCAATCAAATTGTTATGAGAAAGATCAACAATACGCACCAATTCTTGAGAGCTTAAGTAGATTAACTGATTTCCTTTGACAGGCAATTCAAGATAATACCAGAAGAACCATGTTTTATTCGAAACATTGATATGGAAGCCAAAAAACAGGGTTGAGGTATTAAGGGAAACCAAGGGTGTGATATTATGTAGGCAGTTGGGTATTGGTCCTGATAGTCTATTATCGGCAGTATCCAACAGTACAAGGGAAGAAAGTTGGCATATCTGTGGGGGTATGTTACCGTTGAATTGATTTGATCTCAACAACAGGACCTTTACACTCTGGCTTATCCAGTATGGTATATTGCCAGTAAACTTATTTTCACCAAGATTAAGGAATCCTAGTTTCTGGCAATTTTGCAGAGATGGAGGGATATATCCAAATAAGTTGTTATTGTTCAAACGCAATGACGTAAGATTAGACAATAAACTCATTGATTGGGCAATCTTTCCTGTTAACCTATTGTATTGCAGGTCAACAATAATCAGAGATTTCCAATTCATCCAGCAGTCTGTAAGCCCTCCAGATAAACGATTATGAGAGATGTCCAAAACCAACAAATTGCTTTTCCCTTCCATCTTTTGACACAAGAGACGAGATAAGGTTCCTAACAAAGAGTTGTTTGCTGCTTCGAAAACAGTCACGTTTGTGGATAATCGAGGGATCCCCCCTCTCAAATTATTATCATTGAACCATATGATTCTGGAGTTTAGCAGCACCTTTGACAAGTCTCCACTGATTGAATTGCTCAATAATTGTATGACTTCAACTTCAACTACAAAGTTCCAAAATGTATCTTGATCTTCAAATGACAGGGTGAAGTTGGTGATTCCTAGATATTGTAGAGATTTCTGTGTGTATAGCCATGCAGGAAGTTCGGGATCCACATATCCCAAAGAAATTTCTTTAAGTTGAAAGGAAGGAATCCAGTGGGGATCAAAATGAAAGGTTAAGGCTAGTGAATCCAATTCAAAGACCTAATAGTTATTGAAAATTTTTTAAGAACAAATTTGTCGATCGCTACATTTTTTAATGACGAAAAAAGAGTTTTACTCTTTAGTTTATTATGAGATAAGCTCAATTATTTCAAATTTTAAATATTTAATATTGTCTAAGGTAAGGGGTCTTGGAAAAGATTATGGTTAAGATAAAGATACAAAAAGTGATCACTCATGTTAAACAACTAATTAGGTAATAACTAATCAGAGTGAAAAGCATTCCCTGAAAGATCAAGAACTTGGAGTGAAGTAAAAATAACACAACAAGGTTGCAAAGTTTGGACATAAAAATCAAATGAAGAAGAAAGATAATCAAGCTAACCCGTATTGATCCTTTGTTTCCCTTTCTGAATTATTGTGGTTCTTCCTTGATATTTATGTATAATTGAGCAATTGTAAAAACAAAAAAGAAAAGAAGGTCCCAAACTGGATGCCGCTGGTTGATTGACTGAGATTACAAATCCCCACCAAATTTACTTGCTTTTCCTCTCATTTAGATCTTCTCCGCCAAATGTTTTTGGGTTTTAAAACTGTTTTTTAAAACAGAGGGCACACCACGCGCTTCCTCGGTACGGCAATGAGTCGAGTCGCCCTCGGAGCGGTAAGTCCAAAGACGTCGTTGCTGTCCATCTCACTGGGTTTCATCCCATCCGGCAACTCCCACGTGAAACAATGAAGAAGGTGAGCCACCGCCAACTCCAGCGCGTAGAGTCCGAGTTGCATTCCCGGGCATGACCTCCGACCCGAACCAAAGGGGATGAACTCGAAGTTGCTCCCTTTGAAATCTGGTGCACCCTGTTTCAGAAACCTCCAAGGTTTGAACGTTTCCGGGTCCTCCCAGGAGTCCTTGTCCCTCCCAATCGCCCACGCGTTGATCATAACTCGTGACTTCTTCGGAATGTAGTACCCGGCAACCACCGTGTCCTCCGCTGTCTCATGGAGTAGCAAAGGGATGGGTGGGTGGAGGCGAAGTGTCTCCTTCAGTGCGCATTTTAAGTAGCTGAGCTTATCAAAGTCGCTCTCTTCCACTCTGCGTTCAAGACCCACCACATCATCAAGTTCTTGTTGGACCATTTTTAGATATTCTGGGCTTCTCATCAGCTCCGCCATGGCCCACTCTATTGCCGACGCCACCGTTTCCGTCCCTCCGAACATCACGTCCTGTAACGCCCATCATCATCATCACCATATTCTTATCTCACCACTTACCATGAAATCAATTTTCTTTCTTTTTTTAATCAAAAAAAAAATTAAAATGGAAAGGCGCACATATTTTAAAATTAAATAACTTCCCAATACAAGAGACTATGAAATTAGAAGACGTTTTATTTAAAATTTAATAATTTTTGTCTGAAACTTTTAGAATTAAACAATAATTTAATTTAAAATTTGTGATTATTTTGACAACAAGCATCTTTCTCCATCAACCTAACCTAAAAAGGGTTGCCGTATGTAGTATAATTTTTGTGAATAAACGGAAGGTGGGCTACACGTGTAAAATAGCAAGTGATGAGAATGGAAGTTGAGAAATGAAATGCTTGTTATAATGTTTAAAAGAAGAACCCCGTACGTACCATGATAATGGCTTTGATATTATCCTTGGTAAGTTTGATGGAGTTCTGTAGATCGTCGGATTCACTGACTTTAGCCTCATCATCACTGTAAAAAACCATCAACTCATCTACCATGTCCGTTTCTTCATCAACGTTGTTCTCATTATTATTCCTTTTCTTCTCAATATGATCGTCCACGNCTCATGGAGTAGCAAGGGGATGGGTGGGTGGAGGCGAAGTGTCTCCTTCAGTGCGCATTTTAAGTAGTTGAGCTTGTCAAAGTCGCTCTCTTCCACTCTGCGTTCAAGACCCACCACGTCGTCAAGTTCTTGTTGGACCATTTTTAGATATTCTGGGCTTCTCATCAGCTCCGCCATGGCCCACTCTATTGCCGACGCCACCGTTTCCGTCCCTCCGAACATCACGTCCTGTAACGCCATCATCATCATCATCATCTCACCACTTACCATGAAATCAATTTTCTTTCTTTTTTTATTCAACAAAAAAAATGGAAAGGCGCACATATTTTAACATTAAATAACTTCCCAACACAAGAGACTATGAAATTAGAAGACGTTTTATTTAAAATTTAATAATTTTTGTCTCAAACTTTTAGAATTAAACAATAATTTTAATTTAAAATTTGTGATTATTTTGACAACAAGCATCTTTCTCCATCAACCTAAAAAGGGTTGCCAATTTTTGTGAATAAACGGAAGGTGGGCTAAACGTGTAAAATAGCAAGTGGAGAATGGAAGTTGAGAAATGAAATGCTTGTTATTATGTTTAAAAGAAGAACCACGTACGTACCATGATAATGGCTTTGATATTATCCTTGGTAAGTTTGATGGAGTTCGTTAGATCGTCGGATTCACTGACTTTAGCCTCATCATCACTGTAAAAAGCCATCAACTCATCTACCATGTCCGTTTCTTCATCAACGTTGTTCTCATTATTATTCCTTTTCTTCTCAATATGATCGTCCACGATCTTATCAATGAACCTGTCCAGTGCAGCGCGAGCCTTGGTGAGTCTAGTATTCAGACCCTGCGGGTCGACCCACCCGAGATACGGGATGAAGTCCGCGATATTGAAAGCTCCGAACAACTTGGAGAACTCCTGCAGTATACTAATGAATTCATCTTGCCCTTCCTGAGAGCTCGACCCGAAAGCCGCCCGATAAATTATATTTTTCGTGAGATTAAACACTAACTCGCCGATATTTATGGGCTTGCCAGTATTGGCCGCAACAGTACGGACAACAATATCCACCTCATCTCGTACGGACTGCCAGGACTCGCTGCGTTTTCGGCTGAAGAGCTTCAAGACGCAAAGCTTACGCATCTGTCGCCAGAAGGGGCCGTAGTGGGCAAAGGCCATGTCGGCACGGTCATAGGTGAGGTAGCTAATGGCTATGGTGGCTGGGCGATTTGAGAAGATGTTGTCTTGGACTTGAAGCACTTGGCGAGCTGCATCTGGGTTCGAAATTGCCACCATGTTCAAGAACCCCATTTTCAGGCGTAAAACGCCACCGTATTGCTTGGCTAGCTTGGCTAGACCCCTATGGGTTAGCTGATCCATCATTTGCATGTTACCTATTATGGGTAAACCTTTTGGTCCTGGTGGATATGGTGGCCTTCTTCCACGAATTCGACCCACTGTACCCAACAACAACATTAATGGGATTATGAACAAGAGAACCATGTGGAATGGTTCCAGGCCAAGGCTACTGATTTCTACAACAGAATCCATGTTGATTTTGGGTTTCTTTTTTTTATTATTTCTTTTCTAGCTAGCTAAACCTAATGGTTTTTGTTTTTGTTAGAAGTAGCACACTTCCAGAAACATCACCAAGCATCATGAAGCTTCAACACCAATCCAGAAACTTCCTACCGACCTAATAAAATTTACTAGAAGCTGCAGGAGAACTCCAGAACAGGAACAGTACTACCGCATACTAGAAAGACCAGAAAAATAAAATATTGTATTAAAATAATACGACAACAACAGCTGTAAAAGAAAGAACTAGAAATAGATAATTCTAGAATAAGAAACCGCCATACATGAGGCGGCAAAAGACATCTATAAATAGGCTCTAGGTACACGTAGTGAGGCAACCCAAAGTCCATATTTTTTTGTTTTTTGGGTATAAATACGGGGCAAAAGCCCAAAAGAAAGAGAACAACAAACAGTTACCAGAGGCAAGCTATACCCCAACTCATCAGAAGCAAGCAGGCACAATAAATGCGGAGGGGACCTCAGAAGCAAGCAGGCACAATAAATGCGGAGGGGACCTCAGAAGCATAGCTCCCAAGGGCTGACCCAGGCTATAATTAGCCAACCAATCAGCACAAAGATTTCCACTTCTTCCTATATAATTCATCTGAACGTGCCAGTCTTTCTTCAGAAGCCCAAAAATCTTAGAGAAAAGTTGAGAGTGTCTTCCACCAAAGTTCTCCTGGTTAGAGAGCGTCCGAATTGCAGACATGGAGTCACTCTCAACCAAAACCCACTTGAAGCCCAGGCTCCAAGCCAACCCAAAGTCCATATTTGCTTAAACCTTCTCTTTCTTCCACTATAACTTTGACAACTCAACTACTTTCACAAATATTACCGTGCTACCATTTCAACTTCCAACTATTCAAGCTATCACACGCACACACAACTATTACCCAATATCATAAACTAACAGTTTTGTATATCAATGTGTTTGATATTGCAACTTCAAGTGTTGCTAAGTTGAGGGAGATCTATATATACAAGTTTCTAGCAGATCCTTGTGGGAAAAAAAAATCATTATAAAACTAGACAATGGATACTGTTTCCTTAAAACATAAATAAAATAAATGATTAATTTTCTTTTGCTTAATTTTTTTATGAATTAATTAAGTAAATGCAAGCAAATGGTTCTCTGTGAAATAAGTAAAACAGTAGGACCAGCTGCAAAGCGATGTTGGACATAAAATTATTTATGTTTTTACTTAACAGTTTAAATTTTTAAATTGAATTAGTTTTTAACATAATATTAAAGTTTTTTTAATCAAGAGATCGGAAGATCAAATCTATATGCCTCTAAACTTTTTTTTAAAAAAAAAAAAGTATTCTTATACAGAACATATTAAATATAAAATTATTCCAATCTTGAACTAACAACTTAAACTTTAAGTAACCATTCACTTTTTAAGTGAACAAAAATAAAGATTGATATGTCAGGCGTATACATACGTGTCTGTGCTTCTTTTAGTCACCTTATATGACCAGAAATGATTTTTATTTATTTAACTTTACTTGATTGGAACAAATTACCAAATCATTTACCCATTCAAAAAGAAGCTATACAACAAAAAAGAGGATTTCTAACTTTGAAGATTTAACAACCTCTGAGATAATAAACCTTGGAAAAAATTATGGCTAAAATCAAAATACTAGAAATCACGGCTATGATTAAACAACCAATTACATAAATTAGAGTGAAAAGTATTGTAGTGGAAAGATCAAGAAGTTTGAGTGAAGCAAAATTGACATAATCAAGAGATGGGTTGATGTGTCAAAAAGTTAACAACCACACTTGTTTAACTCTAAAAGTGAATGAAGCATAGTAATTGATTGAAGCCAAGAAAATTTGAGGTTGAGGTATTTCAAGGAAGAAAAACAAGTAAGCCATGTCAGATCATCGATTTTAAGTTGATGATGATTGAATGATAAGTGAAGATATAAAAGCTTTGGGGAGTAATTTCCACAGCATTGAGGAGCTGTAAGTAATAAGTTATTGAGGCTCAAATCCAATTAAGTGGTTTAAAAATTCAAGTTCAAGCAAATTAGATAAAAGTATTCAATGTATAAATAAATATTGCTCTCTGTCAGAATCCAAGTATACCAAAATTGAAGATTATCAGGCCAAGTCATAACACTTTCTTTCTAATCTTTATCTGTTTTGTTTTGTATTTTTTTTTTTTTTTTTTTTNGTATTTTTTTTTTTTTTTTTGGCTAGATGAGCAAAACCAAGGCTTGATATTTATATAATTCTGCCGTCAAGTTGAAAGAGAAAAGATCTCATTGAAGATAGGTGATCTTCAAGGATGTTTCAATACTATTTTTCTGTACTCTCAAGATGGAACAATCATCATAGCTAATTAATGAAATGTTGGCATCTTTTGATAGTTCGATGGCATTGCTTGTTGAATCGTAGTCTAAGAGTTTCCAAAAGGGTTTAAGCCTTCAACTTTCATTCAGAATAATCAGTGAAGACTTTTTTTTTAAAAAAAAATTTTAGCTATGACTTTAAATTTAAATAATTTGTAAGTTTTAAAGATAATTTCAATATCATTCAGTCATAAGCTATTTCATACCTAAGATTGTTTACTACTCTAGATGACTAGAATTTCAATACCGAAAAACGAGATGAAAATAATTCACAACATGATATTTTTGCGAAGCCAATCATAATTTATGAGCATAATTTATATCATGAGGACTTTTAATACTACAATATAAATTTCTGTTTTGCGTTATTTTACAAGTAATTTAAACTTAAAATGTTCATATTAGCACAAATAATTATTGGGTTATTGAATTCTCCAAGTTGTAGTCATTGTTTATTGGATGTCATTTGGGATCCTTCTTGTATAATTGAGGCATGAGATATACTTAAGATGATGATATTTAGTTAGAATCTTTTAACTTGTATTTGATATTTCCTTGTGCAACTTAACATATGACTGAAAGTGATTGTGGTCATAGGCAAGTTGCAGGGCTTTGCTTGAGAAGGCTTTGTTGCAAGCTAGGAGCAAGAGAATTTTATTTATCTTATTATTTTTTTTTTGAATGTAATTAAAGTCCCTTTTCCCGAGACAAGTATTGTAATACTTAAAATCATATATTTGCACTACATATAAAGAATATATCTATGTCGCATAGTATCCGTAGGCCCATTCACTTATCATAGGAGAATAGGCGAGTCAGTTCTATATGGAATGTTTTTCTCTATCCGACATAGGTGAAGGTAGCACCACCCCGGATGGTCGCTTTATGTGATAAAGAGGTGGAAGGATTTAAGTATCGGTAGAGAAATCATACATCACATGTTTAAATTTTGTCTTTACTTTTGTCAGATATTCCTGTAATACATTTATTATTTTGAGGTAAATAAAATGTATTTTTTGGTCATATTTATGTTCGCACAATTAATTTCAAGTAATTATTTTTTGAAAGGGTGTTGTGGGGTGCCTAATACCTTCTCTACACACAAATTGACTCCCAAATCATCTCTGGTTCGCAGATCATTTTTTAAATTAAAAAATAAGTTTTCTAATTGTTTCCTATTTTCTTAATACAATTGTTGGCAACTCTAAGTNTCATATATTTGCACTACATATAAAGAATATATCTATGTCGCGTAGTATCTGTAGGCCCATTCACTTATCATAGGAGAATAGGCGAGTCAGTTCTATATGAGATGTTTTTCTCTATTCGACATAGGTGAAGGTAGCACCACCCCGAATAGTCGCTTTATGTGATAAAGATGTGGAAGGATTTAAATATCGGTAGAGAAATCATGCATCACATGTTTAAATTTTTTGTCTTTTCTTTTGTCAGATATTCCTGTAATACATTTATTATTTTGAGTTAAATAAAATATATTTTTTGGTCATATTTATGTTCGCACAATTAATTTCAAGTAATTATTTTTTGAAAGGGTGTTGTGGGGTGCCTAATACCTTCCCTACACACAAATTGACTCCCAAATCATCTCTGGTTCACATATCATTTTTTAAATTAAAAAATAGGTTTTCCAATTGTTTCCTATTTTCTTAATACAATTGGTGGCAACTCTAAGTTTTTTTTTTGAAAACTAATCTTTTTTTGAAAACTAATCTTTTCGAAAACTGATTTCTTTCCATTGTGTAAAATTCTTTTACTCCATGGACCAAAATTAAACTATAATAATAATAATGATGATGATGATTATGAGTAGTAGTAGTAGTAGTATGATATTACTTAACAAAATATAAACAAATTTCTTGCTTTATCACCAGCTCTTACTTTTTTATAATATTTTTCTACTCTTTTTCTCATTTTTAAAAATATTGGCTTTAATACTATAATTTTTTTTTTTAATAATCTTTCTCTTCCCTTCCCTTTTTCTCAATTTTGTAATTGTAATAGTCCTTTAGCTGTACTAATCTAATATTCTTCTTACGATTTCTTTTTACATAGTGAACTTTGTCTATTTAAAGAAAAAATGACATATTCTTCACACGATTACTAATTCTGAAATGTTGTTTCAGGATAGCCAAATTTGTTACTATTGATCAAGAACAAATAATTAAGAAGTTTAAATTCCTTGCTTTGGATGTTAGAGATGAAAAAAAAAATCAAGTTCAAATAGAGGATAGTTGAGTTTACACCCCCCCTCGCTTTATGCATTTTGAATTGAAAAGAAATGTCATGGACAGAGGAGATTATTATGCAGTAACTAACTTAAATTAGTTAGTAATTAACTTCAGTTAGTAAACTTACCAGCCTTGGTTAACTAAACTCAGTTAGTTAGAATGAGTTAGTTAGAGTGACGGTTATTATATTCTCTGTATATAAACACATGTTTTACGTCAGTAAGATAATGAGAAAGTTTATTCTTTTCAGTTCACTCTTCTGCTATACTTGCATTTACATTTCTGTTCTTAAGTTCAATATGGTATCAGAGCATTCTGCTCTTCCGTTCTAGCGTTTTTGAAGGACGATAGTATCTCGTCTTCACTACAACTCAGTTTTTTCTTAAGCTCTAATGGCGAATTCCGCCATTGATGATAATTCAAGTCCTTTCTTTCTTCATCCTTCGGATTCTCCGGGGATCAATCTGGTGTCACAAGTACTCACCGGAGAGAACTATAACTCATGGCGTCGAGCCATGCGCATGGCATTGATGGCCAAGAATAAGCTTGCCTTTGTCGATGGGTCAATTCAGGTCCCTGATGCGAGCGATACTCAATTGTTCTTGGGTTGGCAGCGGAACAATAACATCGTTGCTTCGTGGCTGCTCAATTCGGTGTCAAAAGAAATAACTGCTAGTGTTATATACTTTGCAACTGCTGCTGACATTTGGAAAGATCTCCAAGAACGATACCAACAGCAGAATGGTCCACGGATTTTTCAACTAAAAAAGGAATTAGTGAATCTTTCACAAGGTTCAATGACGGTGGGGCAGTATTTCACCAAGCTGAAAGGTATTTGGGAAGAGCTTGGTGAGTATCGCCCAGTTTGCAATTGTAATTGTGGAGGAGCAAGATCAATTGTTGATCACCTACTCCAAGAATATGTGCTATGTTTCTTGATGGGGCTTAATGACTCTTATTCTCATGTAAGGGGTCAAATACTATTGATGGATCCTCTGCCTCCAATTAATCGTGTTTTCTCTTTAGTCACTCAAGAAGAAAAACAAAGAGAATAGGGATCATCTGCTACTCAGAATGTTGCAGAAATGGCATATGCTTTGTCTCAGGCAGGTCATAAGTCTAATCTTGAGGGGAGACCTAGGTATGTCAAGAAAGATAGACCGATGTGTGCTCATTGTGGCCTACTTGGACACACTAGAGATAAATGCTATAAGCTACACGGTTACCCCCTTGGCTACAAGAAAAACAAGAATGCACATACTGACAATGTCAACCAAGTTGGAGATTCCACCTTTCTTGGTGCAGAACAGCCCCAAGAGAAATTTCAAATGACTGCGCAGCAGTACCATCAGCTGATGCAATTGCTTCAAACTCAAACAAATCATCTTGCAGTGGACAATGCAAATCCCAATGTGAATGGTATGATTTTCTCTGCTAGTAGTCTCAATTTTCAGAATAATCCAAATTCTTGGATCATAGATTCAGGAGCTACTTCTCACATTGCATGTTCCCTCAAATCGTTTGCTTCTTATACACACCTAAACAATCATTATGTCATCTTGCCAAATAAAACCAAAGTGTCAGTTTCTGCTCGTGGCACAGTTATCTTGGCTCCTAACTTCATCTTGACTGATGTATTGTTCATACCTGAATTTCATGTGAATCTTATCTCAGTTGGTGCATTGCTATATCATTCTCCTTATCTAATAACCTTTCACACTAATTCTTTCATCATCCAGGACATCAACCAGTCGAGGATGATTGGCAAGGGTGAGCTGTGTAAAGGTCTATACCTATTTCACTCAAAAGGAAATGATGCACAAACAGCATCTGACAATTCCAGATTTACTTCACACACATCATTTGTAACCAATTCCAATTCTGTCATGCATTCATCAAATGTAAATTCAGTTTCAGATTTCTCCAGTCATGCCCATTTATGGCATGCTAGGCTAGGCCACTTGTCAGACAAAGTCTTGAAAATTCTCAGTAATAAAATTCCTTTTTCTTACTCAGCAAATTATAGTTCTCACACTTGCTCTATCTGTTCTTTATCCAAGTTTCGTAGACTGTCTTTTACTTCACATAATAATCTGTCTAAATCACCCTTTGATATTGTCCATTGTGATATATGGGGTCCTTTTCACCATGACACACACAATGGCAAGAGATATTTCCTCACATTGGTTGATGACTGCACACGTTTCACTTGGGTGTATTTGCTTAGAACTAAAGCAGAAGCAAGTGGGTTAATTGTGCATTACTTCAAATTTATCAAGACTCAGTTTGGCAGCACTATTAAACAATTCAAATCAGATAATGCTAAAGAGTTGCAGCTCACTGATTTCCTGCAAACTCAAGGCACAGTCCACCAGTTCTCGTGCCCTTATAGGCCTGAACAAAATTCAGTAGTGGAGAGGAAACACCAGCACTTACTTAATGTGGCTCGAGCATTGTTTTTCCGGTCCAAGGTATCACTCCAATTCTGGGGAGAATGCTTACATACAGCAGTATTTCTGATCAATCGAACTCCCTCTCCATTCCTGCAGAACCAATCTCCATATGAGCTCTTATATCACAAGGAACCACCATACACAGCCTTCAAAGTTTTTGGCTGCTTGTGTTTCGCATCAACCCCACTTCCAGAGAGACACAAGTTCACCCCTCGTGCCATACCTGCTGTCTTCATGGGGTATCCTCTCGGCTATAAGGGATACAAACTGTATAACCTTCAAACCAACAAATTCTTCATCTCTAGGGATGTTCTCTTCCATGAACATTTATTTCCTTTTCACACCTTAAATACCACAGCCCCCATAGATATGTTCTCTGACACAGTTCTTCCTCAAATTCATCAATCCCTTGCATCTGAACCAGTTCTGGACCCAACACATACACCTCCTGCTTCCCTAGTTACAGACACAGCCCCTAAAGAACCCACAGCCATCGTTAATCCTCCTCCTGATCAACCTCTAAGAAGAACTACAAGAACCATCAGACCCCCCACCTATCTTCAAAACTATATTTGTACCCTCACAGATTCCCAAGCTCCCTATCCCATTCAAAACACTGTCTCTTATCATCGCCTATCCTCCAATTACAAAGACTTCATTATGCAAGTTTCTTCTGTTTATGAACCTCAATATTACCACCAAGCAGTCAAATTTCCTGAGTGGAGACAGGCAATGGCTGAGGAAATTCATGCTCTCGAGGCCAACAACACCTGGCATATTGTCCCACTTCCACAAGGCAAACAACCAATAGGCTGCAGGTGGCTCTACAAAGTCAAGTATAAAGTGGATGGCAGCTTGGATAGATATAAAGCACGCCTAGTGGCGAAAGGCTACACCCAACAAGCTGGCATTGACTTTCTTGATACTTTCTCTCCAGTGGCTAAAATCACCACAGTCAGACTTCTTCTTTCTCTTGCTGCAATCAAAAACTGGTCCCTCTGTCAGTTAGACATCAACAATGCTTTTCTAAATGGGGATTTATTTGAGGAAGTCTACATGCACTTACCTCTAGGCTACAAGGTTCAGGAGGAGAATATGGTTTGCAAGTTACAAAAGTCTCTATATGGGTTGAGACAAGCCTCTAGACAATGGTTTTTTAAGTTTTCCAGCTCCTTACTACAGCATGGTTTTCGTCAGTCCCACAGTGATTGTTCATTATTTACTTCTGGTCATGGGAATTCTTTGGTCATCTTACTAGTCTATGTTGATGACATTATTCTTGCAGGACCAGATCCTAAAGCCATTCATCACACCCAGCTGTTGCTGCAACAGATGTTCAAATTGAAGGTCATTGGTGATCTTCACTATTTTCTTGGACTTGAAATTGCCAGGTCAACCAAAGGTATCCATCTCTCTCAACGAAAATATGCCCTTCAATTGCTTGAGGATACTGGCCTCTCTGGCTCAAAACCTTCCACAGTTCCTATGGATCCAGGCATCTCACTCACTACCCATGAAGGGAAACTGTTGCCTGATGCATCCATGTATCGTAGGCTCATTGGTAGGCTTATGTACCTAACTATATCAAGGCCTGATATTACCTATGCTGTCAATAAACTTAGTCAGTTCATGTCAGCTCCTCGCACTCCTCACTTGCAGGCTGCATATCATCTTATTCAGTACCTTAAAAAGGCACCAGGACAAGGCTTATTTTTCTCATCTCAGTCTTCTCCTGCAGTCACTGCCTTTGCTGATGCTGACTGGGGAAGTTGCCTGGTCACACGACGTTCTACCACTGGCTACTGTATTTTTCTAGGAAACTCCCTCATTTCTTGGAAATCTAAGAGACAACCTACAATGTCCAAATCCTCTGCAGAAGCAGAATACAGATCCTTAGCATCTGTCGTCTCTGAGCTCCTTTGGCTGAAGCAGTTGTGCAAGTTTTTTGAACTCTCACTCTCCTCTGTGATGGTTTTTTGTGACAACCAATCTGCAATCCATTTAGCCTCTAATCCTACCTCTCATAAACGGTCTAAGCATATCGACATAGACTGTCATTTCATCCGCGAGCATGTCCTTTCGGGCTTCATCAAACTAGTCCATGTCTCCTCACAACATCAACTAGCTGATATCTTAACAAAACCACTTCCTGCTACCCAGTTCAACATTCTCATTTCCAAGTTGGGTATCCTAGATATTTACTTCCCACCTTGAGGGGGAGTATTACGCAGTAACTAACTTAAATTAGTTAGTAATTAACTTCAGTTAGTAAACTTACCAGCCTTGGTTAACTAAACTCAGTTAGTTAGAATTAGTTAGTTAGAGTGACGGTTATTATATTCTCTGTATATAAACACATGTTTTACGTCAGTAAGATAATGAGAAAGTTTATTCTTTTCAGTTCACTCTTCTGCTATACTTGCATTTACATTTCTGTTCTTAAGTTCAATAGAGATCGAGTCTAGCAGAATCTGTGCTTTGAAGTTGAATTTTCCACATTTTGTTTAAACTGTTGGAGGGGTTTTCAATCCCTTTTATCTCAGAAAAATAATTCTAGAATCTAACAATTCATGACGAAAAACATGGTTTTAACATTAGGTCCTCAGTATTTGGAGCTTTTAATCTGATAGAGTCAAGTCAACCAATTTGTCACCTAGAAAATTTGCATTATCTCCAAGAAATTTCACCATGAAAAATATACAAGTTATACGTATCATGGACCAGAAACCCAGCTCCTAAATCGTGGACAATATTTCCCGTGATTTCAAGATAGCATATGTAAAGAAGACCAAAAAGGAAAAATATAACATATCTAAATTGAGATTTTGCTCTTTTATATATGGGTTGGGCTCTAGCTCTACTCTTTAAGGGAGATATTTTTATAGGTGAGGCTCCCTTTTTGAGTCTGTGGAATATGCGATAATATGCAGAAAAACTTTTTTAATGGCAAAGCAGTGTTGAATTAATTGAGTTTCATGACTCGGACTTTTTTTCTTTTGTGCTTCTTCTTTAATCCGCTTCTTCCTTCACCCAATATCTTCTTTTATGGCTACTTTTCAATTGATCTTGACGAAAAATACTTTTGGAGGGGCTGTTGCTGTGCTCCATAAGTAATTCAATTACCTACACAAATGACATTTTCACTTGACTAGGGAAGTTTTGTAATATGTCCCCTATATTTCTTCTTACCAGCTTTGTTGTCTATTAAACTGAAGAGAAGCACCAATAGATTTCGGGTTGATGTAGATTAATCACTTCTAGTCCTTACTGCTAGATGGATGCAGACATTTATGGCTCTTACTTTCATTTATTTGATAAATAATTGAGAGAAATTTTCATTGGTCCATCTAAAAGATGAAAATGATAAGAGAAAGATCAGTGAAACTCCAACCTCCCACCTCAACGAAATAATGCAAGCCAAGAACAAGGACTCTTGAATAGTGACTGCACGGACCACAATGTCTCTCCCAAAGACTAATCATCCTGAAATGTTGTTTTAGGATAGCCAAATTTGTTAATATTGATAGAGAACAAATAATCAACAAGTTTAAATTCTTTGTTTTGGATGTTAGAGATGAACAAAAAAAAGAAAAAAAAAATCAAGTTCAAGGAAAGTTGAATTTACCCCCTCTGGGATTTTGCTTGTGACATTACTTTAAAGTCCTCTACCAAAGAGAGAGCAGAAGTTGAATCTTCCATGCTTTGTTTAAATCGTTGGAGGGCTTCTCGATCCCTTTTATCTCAAGAAAAAAAATGCCATAATCTAACAATTCAAGATGAAAAAAGGTTTAAACACTGGGTCCTCAGTATTTGGAGTTTCTCATATGGAGTGACGTCAACCAATTTGTCACCTAGAAAATTTGCATAATCTTTCAAAAAAATTTCAGCATGAAAGAGATACAAGCTATACATATCATAGGCCACAAACCCACTTCCTCATTTTTGTTTTTGCTTCTTCTTTGATCCACTTCTTCCTCCACCCAGTTTTTTTTATTATGGCTACTTTTCATACAAGTTATACATATCATAATATATGGGACCATCCTTGACTACTATTAGCCACCATGAGTTCTTCACTAACTTTCTTTTTGAGGATTCATTTGTAATTTTGGTTATATTATCATGAGGACCGATGAATGGAGACCACATACCCATTGTTATTGATCAAACACTTTCCACTGTTATTAACTTATTTCCCTACATATACGTAATTCACCTTCCTTTGAAAATCTGACTAGATTTTTTCTTTCTTTCTTGATATTGCCCAGCAATATATGTGCCTTACAACCCACATGATATACATAGTCCTCCACGAAAATTATATCACTATATTTTACAATTTAATTGTGGATACAGTAAGTAGAGGCAACCCACATGATTATGTTACACTAATTTTCTTATTTGAGTACTGAACTAGGTGCATTGACAAGGACAAGGGGCTTGTGTATTTTTACTTTTCTGGCCAATAGGTAAATAATGATTGTGTTTGTAATTAATGGAGCTTGTGTATTACATTTAGAGAAATGTTATTCATATATATCAAATTTATACCATTTCATATTCTTGAGTTCCAAATTAATTTACACTTTATTGTTTTTACTAGATCTACTTAACTTTTTTTTTTGAACAACCCAAATTCAAATTGATAGTCTAAAGTGTGTAAAATGGTATGAATTTGAAGTGTATGAGTAACAATTATCTTATATTTAAGATTAAAATTGACCATGAAAGCGTCCTTTTTTTAATTTTGTTTTAAATCATTGGCAGATAGCATTATTGTTAATTGGACAACAATACTATTCGATCAAGCCTTTTTTTCACTATGAGGGCATTTGGTATACAAATTTTTTTTTTTTCGTTCCCAGGAAACATCATTCTTAAGAATCTTGTTCCTGGGAATGTGGTGCATAAGAATGTTACAATTTATGTTTGGTTGACCTTAANTACTATTCGATCAAGCCTTTTTTTCACTATGGGGGCATTTGGTATACAAATTTTTTTTTCGTTCCCAGGAAACATCATTCTTGAGAATCTTGTTCCTGGGAATGTGGTGCATAAGAATGTTACAATTTATGTTTGGTTGACCTTAAACATTCGTGGGAATGTGAGACAATATTTCCTATCCATATATTTGGTTCAAATACTACTTTCCTAGGAATATTTATTATTTTTACATAAGTACCCATAATTTTAGTTTTAGAAAAACAACTTTTGCATTTATGCTTTGGCTAATTGTCTGAATTTTACTAGTACATGTTATGTTTTGGTTGCTTTGATGTTCTGTATTGGACATAGTAGAATAATTTCTCTTATTACTATCATTATTATTAATGTATGTGTAGGTTAATTTTTTTAGATTTGGAGAGAATTAATTGGGCAAAATCTCAGAATCAATTCTGAAAAAAGAAAAATAATTATTTTGTGTATTGTTGTGATTTCACCCTTGTCCCAATACCTCATGAATTCACTTTT
Source organism: Cercis canadensis (assembly GCA_003255065.1). NCBI lineage: Eukaryota > Viridiplantae > Streptophyta > Magnoliopsida > Fabales > Fabaceae > Cercis > Cercis canadensis. Next base: position 221,422 of record QAOA01002360.1, read on the forward strand.
TTTTTTTGGCTAATGAAGATCTTATGCATTGTAAAAAGAAAAAACAATTATTGTTCTTCTTTCTTTTTCTTGTCTACTGGTTCATGGCTCAACATTTTTTTGTCTTGGCATATACTTAGGTCCAGAAAACTTTATGCATGGTAAAAAGTAACTTTCAATTTTGGTATTATTTACTTTTTTTTATTTGTTTGTTTTAATTTTGACATTATTACAATTATGCCATTAATGAAGGGTATATTTGTTTTTTTATATCTAATAAATTTTTCCATGGCATGGGAATCTAAGAATCCCACCTCCCCTTGGGATTTTTTTTTGTAGAAAACTTGCCTCAAAATTGTTCTCAAGAATCCTATTTGCCTATTAATGTTTTTTTTTTTAAAAAACCTTATACCAAACACGAGAATCTTAGTTTCTCAAGTTATGATTCCTAGGAAACTAAAAAAAATTCTTGTACCAAACGCCATTTGCACTATTCACTTCTACTTGATCAAATTTCTAGGTTTTCTCTATCCGTTTGGAATAGGGGAATCCTGGATTCCATCATGAAAAAATTAATTAATATATCGTGGTAAAGTTTTTGAAGTCATGATTGAAAATTTATTTTTTAATATGCAGTGAGAACTAAATCGATATGGAAATTTAGTATTTTTAATTTTTAAAATTACATCATAAGTTTTCATAATAGTTTTTCTGAAAATCAATTTGGGAAGCATCAGCATTGTTGGATACATGTTTGTGGTAGCTCCCATTAACTTAAAAAATCTCGGCGCTACAAATTTAAACTACACATAAGGTTTTGGTGAGGTTGAGTGATAGGAGTAACATTACTTTTACAGTTTTGCTTCCAACTAGTTTTCCAAGATCCAAAGCAATGACCATGAAGGTGGTTCCCAAGTAGAAAAAGTTTTGGAGGGGACTGTGCTTAAGCTGTGTCCTTTGGATGTCCGTAAATCCCTACATCATGCTGGTCTGAATAAGTTGACGGTTGAAACTGAAGTTATGTTGCATATGGGATGCACCACCCACATATCCTAGTACTGTCATTGATCAACATTCATCAATAGTTTGGAGTGTTCATGATCACCACCTATTAAATGGCAGTTAGAGGATACTCAATTTGTCTCTTAATTGAGTCTGTTGACATTAGCATATTAAATTGGATGACTTGTGGTGCCATGGAACCATCTATTCAAAAAATTTAGTTGTTAAGAGAACGCCTACAATAACCTAAAGTGGCGAAGGAGTAAAAAAATTGAAAATAAAAATAAAAAGTGCATGGCAGACCACTAGTAGACTTTTATTGGCACCATGCCTTCATAATTTTACTTCATTTATTTCTGGTAAAGAACTCACCTTATCATGAAATTTTGTCGTCTAATGCTTCAACAGCAAATGGCCATGTCATACTATGGGTGAGTTTCATACTGTGGCCAAAATCTTAATAATGTAAATGAAAGAAAATTAAAAAGGTAACATATAAATTTATTATATATTTTTACATACATATATACTTTCATTCTAAAAAAAAAAATTAAAAATAAATTTTTACATTAGGGTTGAGCTAAGCCGATAGTTCACCATAGGACTAAGCTAGGTTAACCATAAGCCAGCCCGGCCCAAAAATTGTCTTTGGCCCCGTCGACCAGATCGGGCCAACCTAATTACCACATCTATATAAAAAGAAAAATTGTTTAAGTTACTTTTATTAGGTAAAGTCAAATAAAAAAGTGTAAAATATCCTTGTCATTTACATTGGACAGAGAGATTTCACAAACTACAAATCTCAAATGCTTGTTGTCGTTTAGAATTCAACAAATATTCTCACTAAGAAGATACTTACTGCTTGTCCTTTCCTTCTTTTCAAGGTTTCATTTATCTTCTTAGAGCTGCAAAAAGTATGAATTTTCAAATCGTTTGTTGGTCAAAACCCTAAATTTACCTATAGTTTCAATAAATTGATTCTATTGTCAAACCAAACATTTATACTTTGCATCCATCAAATAACTGTTGTATTTTTTGGAACTTATGTAACTCTAGGGTGAATTTAGTATTGATGTAATAGTGCTTTTGTTTGATGCAATTATTTAGTGCTGAAATTAAGTGATTTCTCTTCAATTGGTATTCTAGATTAAAAGATTTCTTGCTTTGTAAAGAACTTTATTTTTGAAGTAATTTGTGATCTTGCACTTTAGAAGATAGTGGGCGAAAAAGAGAAAAGAATCATATTATTCCTTCAGGAAAATTAAATGACAAATTTTTTTTTTTAAAAAAGTTCTTTGTTTTCCACCAAGGACGACAAAATTGCTGAACTCGATGTCCTTCAATGAAACTACCTAAGAAGAAGGGAAAGAAAGTGCCACATAGTGTGTATCATCCACTGATTTTGAGGGTATGTTTTATATTTTTTTTTATTTAACTCTATATTTTCTTTGCTTTATTCTTGTTTAGTTCTTAGTGATCTAATAGTTTGAATTTTTTTTATTTTTTTATGTGAAGATTGAAATAGTTTGGAATTTTTGAATGGGTGTTGGTTGAAACAGTAGAGTTTAAATGAATTATTCACTATAAAAATTCACTATTTATTATATGCTAATTCTATATTAATATTTTTTTCATTGGATGCAATCTTCTATGTTGTAGTTGATGTGGTATAAAAATTGTAGTGTATTCTACAAATCTATTAATAGGGCATGAATATGTATGGTATGCCTATATAGTTCACTAAAATTAAAGCCCTTCAACTGAATCTTTTTTGTTTTTTTTTTTTATGGCTAAATATGACTATGCATGAAGTGTCAAAACAGTATTTAAATTCCAGAACTTTTCTTTAATGGCTATATTTCAATTAATTATCACTTTGTGCATGACTTAGGTTCTAATAAAGCATTGTGAGTATCCACCAACAAGGTGTTAATTCAGTGAAGCAGGCTGAGCCCCAAAACATTCTAGACTAAAAGTTATGAGTTCGAATCCTTGGAGTCGCACTTGTTGTGAGGGATTTACCGGTTACTGCTCATGTCTCAAACAAGAATTAATCTCATATCTAAAGGGTGTGAGAATACCCTAAGTGTAAACCAAAAAAAAAAAAAAAAAAGCATTGTGAGTATCCCATGTTCCATCCATTCATCAGCTTGCTGATCTACTGACAAAGCCTCTTCCCGCACCATGGTTCCAGACTCTTTGAAGCAAGATTGGTGTGGTTGATCCCTCTACCATCTTGAGGGGCATAAAGGAGTGTTAGTGGATTTTAGTTAGATAAATATATTATTCTGTATCTTATCCTTAGAGTTAGTTCAGTTTGTTAGATTCAAATATAGAATAGTTCAAAGTATATTCTAGTGTTAGTTACACTAGTGCTTCCGTATATATTCCCAATATATACTTCATTCAATACAATTAAGATATTCTCCCTCTTTGTATCGTTTCCTTTAATTTATCTGTAGAAAACATCTATTTCACCTTGGATAACTTGTACTTAAGTGAAAATACAATGGAATTTGTCCTAAAAAATGTGGTCAAATAGGTTATCGTTTTTCAAATATTACAGATTATTCAATTCTTTTTGGTAATCGAGGAACCAGGGCCCAATTCCATTTTTCAAATCTAGGGCGATCCATCTCTGTTCCATTGTCAAAGCACTTACAGCTGTAACTTTGTGTGATAAAGTGCTTTGAGACCCTCATTTTATCAATAAGAGATCAATTTCATTATAACAAATTGTGCTTAGTTAGCTTATATGTAAAATATGATACTCTGTTGAAAAGATTGTTATTTTAAGGATCCGTTTGTTTTTCGAAAAATAGCTTACTGGAAAATGTTTTCCTGATTTTGTATTGTTTGGGGTTGTTTAGTTACCGAAAAGGCAAAAGTAAGAATCAAACGCTGGATTTGGTCGCATATAACGGCAGATTTTTTTTTTAATATGTTTGAAAAAGTAAGAATCAATGTGTAAAAAAAGAAAAAAAAAATTCTACACCAAACAAAGCAAGAACGTTTTCCACATGATTGAAAAAGTAAGAATCAGTTTTTAAAAAAAATGTATGATGTTAAAATATTGAAGAATACCACATTGATTGTTCTTATGATTGTTTTATAAGAAACTAGTACTATTCCCGCGCCGATGCGCGGGCCCCCATGCAGCGTGGCACAAGCCCTAGATAATAGGATGTGAGATAAAATTTAAGTGATTGAAAAAGTAAGAATCAGTTTGTTAAAAAAATGTATGTTAAAATATTGAAGAATGCCACATTGATTGTTGTTATGATTGTTTTATAAGAAATAAAAAGAAAAAACCACATACAACAGTGCAAATATATATTATCTTATTCTTTCATTTATTCAGAAGTAATTCATTTTAGTATTATAAAATAATTCCATACTTCTATCTTTAAATGACAAAAATTTGCCAACATTCCTCTGCATGCTAGGGCTCATTTTATTCCTTGGAAGGTGATATTTCCATTTCAAAGGANCCCAGACGGCGTGGATGTGAGATAAAATTTAAGTGATTGAAAAAGTAAGAATCAGTTTGTTAAAAAAATGTATGATGTTAAAATATTGAAGAATGCCACATTGATTGTTCTTATGATTGTTTTATAAGAAATAAAAAGAAAAAACCACATACAACAATGCAAATATATATTATCTTATTCTTTCATCTATTCAGAAGTAATTCATTTTAGTATTATAAAATAATTCCATACTTCTATCTTTAAATGACAAAAATTTGCCAACATTCCTCTCCATGCTAGGGCTCATTTTATTCCTTGGAAGGTGATTATTCCATTTCAAAGGAAAGGGAATGCCTATGTTTCAGAGGAAAACAGGTCGTGGAGTGGTTATTCCATTGCATGCCTTGATTTTGAAAATACAGTAATCATGATTCCATTAGCATTAATTTTGGAAGCTTTGTAAAATCCTTAGTGAATGGCGGAAATCAAGAATTTTTTACTTTTTTTTTCATTTCATTTTGCTAAAAAATATGATTCTTTTCTTTTTTTATTTTACCCACTATCTTATCAAGTGCAAGATCACAAATTATCACAAATTTTTATTTCTATATAAAGCAATAAATCTATTCATCTAACAGACCAATTACAAAGAAATCATTTCTTACACTATATACCTGTGTCAAACAAAAGCACTGTTATGTTAATACTAAATTCAACCAAATTACACGTGGCTTAATGATATTAAGGTCGTACTTAAAGTTTGTGAGTTTTATGTTCAATCTCGGAGTCATAACCAAAAAATACCTAAGAAAGAAAAATCAATGCTAAATTCGTGCTAGTGTTATATAAGTTTTGAAAAGCACAACAGTTATTGAAATCAATGGATGAAAAATATAAATCCCTTGTTTGGCAATAGAATCAATTTAGTAAAGATTGCACTTAAATTTAAGGTTTTGACCAACAGATGATTTGGAAATTCGTTATTTTTAATTAAAGCATTAAGAAGATAAATGAAACCTTGAAAAGAAGAAAAGGAAATGCAGGATGTGCTTCTTAGTGAGCATATTTGTTGAATTCAATGTGAAGGACAAGGATATTTGTACATTTAATTATTTTAATTTTACCTAATAAAAGTAACTTAAATATTTTTTTTTTTTTCATTTACACATTTCAATATCACGAGAAACCTTTTTAAAGGCTATCTCCATTTTCATATATAAAGATATTTCATGACAGTCTTCAAATATTCTCACCAATAAAAATTCTGCCTAAGGATCTAAGCCCCTCTAAAATTTTATACAGTAGAATCTAGAATGGTGGCATGAGTATCTTTTTGGCTTAATCCGCACTAATTATTGTAACTACGTCAATAGAAAAAATCTCCACCAACCACCAGAAGATAAGTAATTGATTTAGCTGTGCTAAAAAAGAGCTAACAAGCACACAGCAATTAATTCACCAACAAAAATTGTTTAATCCACCAACTATATTAGACAATAATTTCTCCACCAACCACGAGAGGATAAGATGTAACTGATCCTACTAAGCCCTAAGTGACTACACCAGAGCACAACAATTAATTTGACCATTGTTTTATTAACTTTCTGTATTACAAACAAAAATCAGTCGCATCATTTTCTTCACAAGCTGCACTACCATCTATATTTAAACCCTTGCTCTTGGAGTTAGATTTAGGCTCAAAATATTGCTTTCATTGTCATCTTCACTCAAAGTCAGTCATGGTTTTCTTGGAGGAACACAATGTCTTGGAGAAGGATAAACCAGAAGATAGATCTACATTTATCTATCTTACCTCTACCTGTAGAAGAATCTGTAAGGGTGATTTTGTTCAAATCAACTGCTACCGTTGCAGAGACACTTCAAGCGATTACAGGTATAAAACTCACTTTCATTGCCTCTTAGGTTATTGTTTTTTCAATCACAGAATTAATTTATTTGGTAGGATTGGGTTTATGAGGATTTCCTTATCTACTGAATTCACTCTTCCATGGCAGGGTGATCGCTTGTAGCTCTTGCTAGTTTGTATGTGTAAAGCGAATCTCATAAACAAAGAAAAGAGTTTGTGCAAATACCTGTGCCCTTTTGGTGGCNTTTTTGCCTGGGGTAAATTAAAGTCCCCCTTTCAATGTGACCATTGTTTTATTAACTTTCTGTATTACAAACAAAAATCAGTCTCATCATTTTCTTCACAAGCTGCACGACCATCTATATTTAAACCCTTGCTCTTGGAGTTAGATTTAGGCTCAAAATATTGCTTTCATTGTCACCTTCACTCAAAGTCAGTCATGGTTTTCTTGGAGGAATACAATGTCTTGGAGAAGGATAAACCAGAAGATAGATCTACATTTATCTATCTTACCTCTCCCTGTAGAAGAATCTGTAAGGGTGATTTTGTTCAAATCAACTGCTACCGTTGCAGAGACACTTCAAGCGATTACAGGTATAAAACTCACTTTCATTGCCTCTTACGTTATTGTTTTTCCAATCACAGAATTAATTTATTTGGTAGGATTGGGTTTATGAGGATTTCCTTATCTACTGAATTCACTCTTCCATGGCAGGGTGAATGCTTGTAGCTCTTGCTACTTTGTATGTGTAAAGCGAATCTCATAAACAAAGAAAAGAGTTTGTGCAAATACCTGTGCCCTTTTGGTGGCAAGAGGAGCTACAACAAGAGCTTAAGATCGAGAGAGGGTATACAGCTCTTAATTACAAGGTGTTGCTTCAAGAGGAAGTCTATCGCTATATGCTCTTGAATCTGAACGAAAAACAAAAAGATGGGAAAATCTATCTCAATTATATTCAATGAGTTACAATCATTATATACAGAAGTCTTGTGTAACAAACTGAAGGAATATTCCTTGGCTTTACAATCTTGATGCCAAGTCAAAGGACAAATTTAATGGCACAAGGGAGAAAATTCGAAAGTTGATTGAATAGCTGGAGGGTGCAGAAGGTTTGAAGAAAAGTGGTAACGAAGATTATACAACAGATTGGGTTTTATATCTCATCGTTGTTAGAGCAAAAGGACATCCTAGTGGAATTAAATTATGATTGCAATTAACTTATGCAAGTTATGCTGGAATGTATGCAGCTTTAGTTGGTTCTAAGTGATGGAAATTTTGTTAGCTTTTAAGTTATGCTTTAAGGTTCTAATTCATTTTGGTGATTGCAAGTATTCCAGAAAGGGAAAACATGACAAACTGATGCACTTGCTTAATGGCTGGAAAACCTATGCCAACCTCATTTGATGCAGAAGAGACGTGATGCATAATTGCTGCTGTTTTCATTTGCTCTATTTGTCATTGTAAACTATTTTTCTATTGCAGTTGTATGGGCCCACAAAATTACAAAGGCCCCATTTTTCCAAAAAGTAAAGTTGTGGCCTCTAAATAGTTCTAATAATAGACATTTGGTCCAGCCCAATTAAGCAACAAGTCATTGTGCTACATAACATAACAAGCACAAGAAACATATGACAGAATAACAACAAAATGGGCTTAAAAGAACACTGCATTACAGGCTTCAATTGAAAGCCATAAACACTAATGAAGGCCCAAGACAAACATAAATTAGTGATTGTCCACTTTCACATATTGGGTTCAGTTCATCAGAATCTAGATAATCATCTTCTATGTGTTCTCCCTTACAGTGCTGCCTTGCCCTTGCAGTACAATTTCACGCCTTGTTGTACCCTAACATGACTATAATCACGGCAATTTGCATCATCAGTGCAAGATTAGAATCCCTCTCAAAATTAATTAAGCATTAAATATGCATTTGAAGGAACAAAAATTCAATCTACTGCCTTCACACTGGTAAGATGCCACACTTGTTGCCAGTGGAGCATCCTTAAATTTTGACTATTAGGGGCAAGATAGACTAAAAATATTTTTACCAAAAAAATATATTGTATATACATATAAGCGATAAAATAACAATATAAAATACACAAAATATAATATAGTTCAATTTCAATGTGAAACCTACGTGAGAAATGAGAAGCAATTTATCAGGCAAAAATTAGAAATTACAAAAGTAATCCTTACTCTTACCTAGTCACCAAATCCCCAATTACACCCAATGTCTCTCACACAAAATACATAATATAATGGCCAAAATACACAAGATACTTCGACTTTTACAAATTACAATTGCTCTCTATATTTTTCTAATTTGAAAATGTTGTATAATTTTTTTCATTTTCAATACTATCAAAAATATCTATCTTTATGTATGTGACCAAACAATCATTCAGCAAATCAATTCTCATACGATTGCACATTCGATTCTTCACAAAATTCATTACAAAGAAACATCTTTCAATTGTTGCAATTGCCATGAGAAAAAAATCAAAACTAACTTCAGAAGTAAATATACTATTGGATACACAATATGCTTTCTAGTTTTCACCAACAATTCATAAATATCACTAATCCCATTTAAATTTGAAAATAGATCATCAAAATGGATATCTATGATATATGTTTCAAGTTGACCATCAAGCCCCATAAGCTCCACCGAAAAAGATTCCGATTGCTAAAATTGAGCCAAATGAATCAATTTCTCCTTATCAAATACAAAAAATGAATATCTTGGATTTAAGCTTACTACACAAAGAAGCAATTCAATGTTCACCTTTGTAAATCTATTATTAAGATCTTGAAGTTGTCTATCAATCACTTGATAGAATAATTCAATTTGAAAGCGATGCAAATTTGAAACTTCTTCAACTTTACATCTTGATCTTTCTTGTGCCATGAGCGCATAATTTATATTTGGAAAGTCAATATCTTGCTTCTCACAAAACAATGATACTTCATTTAGTAAATTATGACAATCATCATCTCTCATGCTTTGCAACCTTTCCTTAGACACTCTAACTAATGGCATAGCATTTATAATGTCTTGATCACTTATTTGTAGTGCTTGAGACAACTCATTAATAATTCCCATTATATTTTTTATCAAGTACAAGTTAAAAATAAATTCAAAAGATAGCAAGGATTTCAATAAATGACATGCTTCAGCTCATTGCTGTAAGCTTATGCCATCTTCCTCAACCAATTCAAGCACGTCAATTACTAAAGAAATAAAAAAAAAAATTAAAAAAAAAAATGGACTAGCCCGTGGAGGGCTGGTTGCTGTCCCAAATAAAAATGGGCAAAATTGACCCTGTCCGAATTAGCCAGCGGCCTGACCGAGCCGAGCCAATTTGGTTTTGCAACTCTATCCTCTATGGACAATACACAAGACCCATACCAACTCAGATATATGGGCCAGCCAAAGCACTTTGGGTTGGGTTTTTTTTATAAACATTGGGATCCGGTTTAGGCCCAATTTTAGGCTCTAATTATGTTTGAAAAAATATTGGTTTTTGCCAATTTGACTGTATTTATAGGGATTTTTTTTATTTTTTTTACATATATGCTACATACAATGTGAAAGGATAATACATGAGCCAACAAGGATTAGCTCAATTGATAAGTTCAAGTTGCTTCGATGAAAACCTCTTTAATTCAAAAATTGCTGGTAAGAATTTTTTGGTAGGCATATATTTTTGTGGTGCACCATGTCTTAGAGATAAGGTAATCCATTTATTTTTTAAAATTTTTCTCTTCCAAAAAAAAGGAGGTAATATGTTTTCTTTCCAGCTCCGCTGTCAATTAAACTGAAGTGTAGCACCAATAGATTTGTAGTTGATGTAGATTAGTGACTTGTGGTCTTTACTGCTAGCAATTCCATGCATGCATGATATATTCATTTCCTAGAAACAATATTCGCGTTAATTTGCAGTTTAACTTTATTCAATAAGAAGTAATTTTACTTTATTTTTACTTGCCAAGACAATAAAATTTATGTCAACTGAACCTACCTAAAAATATTCCACATTTTTTAAGTGAGAGACAAGCTCGAAAACCCCAGAATGGTCACAAAACAAAGAATTAAGCAGCAGACTAAGTTAACTGGTGAAGCAATAAAACTCATTGTGTCTCAATGCTCTCTTAAATGGAAACAATTCCAATTTAATTGTAGAAATACATGCATACTTATTAAGGGACGGACGCAGAACTTTTATTTAGGAACTGCTCAACATGGACTAAGTTACTTAAGAAAGCAAAACCTGGACTTAATTAGCTATAATTATATCTCCAGTAACACAATCAAACGGTCTCTTGAAAGCTGGATTAAAAGTGACCTATTGAAGCATGCACCAGAAAAACCTGCAGAATGTAAATTGAGAAATAGTAATTGTCAGGGTAAGTAATACATAAATATAACTCGTTTGTTTTGAAGTTTGAATATTAAGAGGCATTATTATCTAAGTTGTAGTATGCAGACTTGGTTAATCTCCTAAAGATTCCCTGACTTACACAAACTGTTGAAGAAAGAGAGAGAATACATAGAAGTGCTTGCTCTTAGTTAGATAATTACTATAGACAACAATACTCTAATTAATAACCATTAAGTCTTTGAATGTGATAATTACTAATTATTTGCAGAAAGCATACTAGAATTCAATTAAAAATATAAATTATATGGGTCAATTGAATTCTCAATCAAAAGCTTTGCATTTTACTCACCACACTAGCAACATGTTTGATTCAACGGAAGATGTTTGTCTTTAGGACCACAAAGACATAAAGTTGATTTGTGAATTCATCAAGAAATCTGAAGTACGCATGCCTCCATGTCCTGTTGAAGAAGAGAGAAGCACAAACTCCCCAAAAGCCTGTGGCAAACCCTACTCCCAAGCCAATATAGAACCATGACAGAAATTCATGTTCATCCTCATTTTCTTCAACCGGTTTTGTGCTGTTGGGATTTTCTCCATGTGTGCAGTTCTTTGTAAGTGGAGCTCCACATAGTTCAGGATTGCCAATATAGCTAAGTGCACCAAAACTCTGAAGTTGGGTCGTTGGTGGAATTTGGCCAGTGAAATTGTTGAATGAGAGGTTTAAGACACCAAGAAAAGACAATCTAGACATGGTCTGAGGAATTTCACCCTCGAGTCGGTTGGCTGAGAGATCAAGTGATTCTAACTCTTTCATGTTTCCGATCTCTTTGGGTATTCTTCCCATCAACTGATTATGGGATAAGTTTAAGGATTGCAATGCAAAGAGGGTAAATATTTATGGGGGTATTGTTCCAATCAAATTGTTATGAGAAAGATCAATAATACGCATAATTAGCTTTTGATTGCTACCGTAATCTAATTGATTGCCTTTGATCGGCAATACAAAAGAATACACGAAGATGTATATGGTATGAAAAAATTCGATTGGTAAGCCAAAATACATGGTTGCAATGCTACCGGAAACCAAGGCTGTCATATTATGTAGGCAGTTGGGTATTGGTCCTGTTAATCTATTATCTGCAATATCCAATACTACGAGGGAAGAAAGCTGACATAGCTGTGGGGGTATGTTACCGCTGAATTGATTTGATCTCAACAGCAGGACCTTTACTTTTTGGCTTATCCAGTATGGTATATTGCCAGAAAACTTATTTTCACCAAGATTAAGCATGTTCAGTTTCTGGCAATTTTTCAGAGACGGAGGGATATATCCAAATAAGTTGTTCTTGTACAGATGCAATGACTTAAGATTAGACAATAAACTCATTGATTGGGGAATCTTTCCTGTTAAGCTATTGTTGGCCAGTTTAACATGAACCAGAGATTTCCAATTCATCCAGCAGTCTGTAAGCTCTCTAGATAAACGATTATGAGAAATTTCCAAGAACAACAAATTGCTTTTGCCTTCCATCTTTTGACACAAGAGAGGAGATAAGGTTCCTGAAAAAGAGTTTGTCTTCGCTCTGAAAATAGTCACGTTTGGTGATAATTGAGGGAGCCCTCCTCTCAAATTATTTTCTCTCAACTGTGTGATTCTGGAGTTTAGCAGCACCTTTGAGAAGTCTCCACTGATTGAATTGTTCAATAATTTGATGAATTCAACTTCAGCTACAAAGTTCCAAAATTTATCTTGATCTTCAAATGACAAACTTGAGTCGGTGATAGCTAGATATTGTAGAGATTTCTGTGTGTATAGCCATGCAGGAAGTTCAGGATGCACATATGCCAGAGCAATTTCTTTAAGTTGAAAAGAAGGAATCCAGTGGGGATCAAAATGAAAGGTTAGAGCTGGTGAACCAAAGTATAGCTCCTTTAAATTGGAGAGTTTGGAAAAATTCATTTCAGATATAACACCTATCAAAAAAGTGGGTGTAACATCCAAGATCTCTAAGTTAGCCAGTTGTCCAAGACTCTCTGGAAGACTTCCATTCAAGGGATTTGAGCCGAGAGACAACTCAATCAAGGATGATAGATTCCCTAAAGTTTCAGGAATAGGACCAACAAAAAAATTATCCGAAAGATCAAGGTGTCGTAGATTTTCATGTTGGCCTAACCAATTTGGAATAGGTCCATCTAGTTTATTCTCAGATAAGCTCAATGATTTCAACTTTTGAAGATTTAATATTGTCTCAGGTAAGTGGCCTCGAAAAAGATTTTGGTCAAGATTAAGATCCCAGATGTCATGACTTAGATTAAACAGCCATTTAGGTAACTGATCAGATTGAAAATAGTTGACGGAAAGATCAAGAACTTGGAGTGAAGTAAAATTGACAAATTCAAGAGATGGGTTAATGTCATGAAGTTGACATTCACTCAAGTGTAACTCTGAAAGTGAAGGAAGCATAGTCATTGACTGAAGCCAGAGAGAACTGGGAAGATATATACCATCGAGATTGAGGTATTCCAAGGAAGAAACACAAATAATCCATGTGAGATCATCAATTTCAAGTTCAGGATGATTGAATGATAAGTCAAGATATGAAAGCTTTGAGGAGTAATTTCCACAGCAATGAGAATGTGTAAGTAATAAGTTATTGCTGCTCAAATCCAAGTAGTTTAAAAATTCAAGTTCAAGAAAATTAGATAGGCTGAATTCACCTGCCAAGCAGTCTGTTTTGTCCTGATATGATTGGGAGAGAGGGCAAGGGAGACTTAGTTTGGTGACTCTGTGTGTGAAGCGATCACACTCAACTCCTGCCCATCCACAGCAATCTTGTTTATTAGACCATGTAGAGAGCATGCCTGATGAATCTATGACTTCTTGTTTGAAGTTTAGGAGCTTTTGTCGGTCCTTTTCGTTGCATTGGACCTTCAAACCCCATATGCATGGCTTGTAAATGATTGCACATAGTATCCAAAGCAATAGGATAGCAGTTTGGGATTGGGAGGGCCACATAACCATGACTACACAAAAATAAAGGGGCTCAAGATGGTTTCTTCAGAAATGATTACGCCCACTGCAGATATTTATAGAGTTAGAGTTGGTATTCAATTATTACCAAAAAAAAAAAAAAAGAGTTGGTATTCAATATTTAGTTAGCATACAAAAAGATAATATTTTCTTTTGAGAATATTAAAGGTTTAAATATTTTCATACATGGCAATACATGATTTGGTGATTGTGTAAAATTCTTTTACACTATGGATCAAAATTAAACCATAATAATAATAATAATAATAATAATGACAGAAAGATCAGCGAAACTCCAACTTCTCACCTCAACAAAAAATAATGCGAACAAGCCAAGAAGAAGACTCTCAGATAGTGATTGCATGGACCACACTGTCCCTCCCATAGACTAGAAAATTTGCATTATCTTCAAGAAATTTCAGCATGAAATAGATACAAGGTATACATATCATGGACCAGAAACCCACCTCCTAAATTTTGACAATATTTCCCTTGATTTCAAGATAGCATATGTAAAGAAGACCAAAAAAGAAAAAGATAAACTATCTAAATTGAGATTTTGGTTTTTCTTTCACATATTAAATTTTAGTTTCTTGTTTCTCTTTTATATATCGGTTGGGCTCTAGCTCTACTCTTTAAGGGAGATATTTTTATAGGTGAGACTCCCTTTTTGAGTCTGTGGAATATGCGATAATATGCAGAAAAGCTTTTTTTATTGGTAAAGCAGTGTTGAATTAATTGAGTTTCATGATTTGGACCTTTTTTCTTTTGTGCTTCTTCTTTAATCCGCTTCTTCCTTCACCCAATATCTTCTTTTATGGCTACTTTTCAATTCATCTTGACGAAAAATACTTTTGGCTGGGCTGTGGCCGTGCTCCGTAAGTAATTCAATTACCTACAATTCACGATGAAACAAGGTTTAAACATTGGGTCCTCAGTATTTGGTGTTTCTCATATGGAGTCAAGTCAACCAATTTGTCACCTAGAAAATTTGCATAATCTTCTAAAGAAATTTCAGCATGAAAGAGATAAAAGGTTTACATATCACTGGCCAGCTGAAACCCCCTTCCTAATCTTTTTGGCTTCTTCTTTAATTTGATCCACTTCTTCCTCCACCCAATTTCTTTTGTTATGGCTACTTTTCATACTAGTTATACATATCATAATATATGAGACTATTCTTTACTATTAACCACCATGAGTGCTTCACTAACTTTCTTTTTGAGCATTAATTTGTAATTTTGGGTATATTATCATGAGGAGCGATGAATGGTGACCACTGTTATTGACTTATTTCCCTACATGTACGTAATTCACCTTGCTTTGAAAATCTGATTAGATTTTTTTTTTTTTGTAGATATTGCCCAAAAATATATGTGCCTTACAACCCACATGATATGCATAGTCTCCCACGAAAATTATATCACTATATTTTACAATTTAATTGTGGATACAGTAAGTACAGGCAACCCACATGATTATGTTACACTAATTTTCTTATTTGAGTACTGAACTACGTGCGTTGACAAGGACAAGGGTCTTGTGTATTTTTATTTTTCTGGCCAATAGGTAAATAATGACTGCATTTATAATTAACGGAGCTTGTGTATTATATTTCGAGAAATGTTATTCATATATGTCAAATTTATACCATTTCATATACTTGGGTTCAAAATTAATTTACACTTTATAGTTCTAACTAGATCTATTTAACTTTTTTATTTGAACAACCCAAATTTAAATTGATAGTCTAAAGTGTGTAAAATAGTATGAATTTGAAGTGTATGAGTAACAATTATCTTATATTTAAGATTAGAAGTAAGCCTGAAAGCATCCTTTTTTTTTTTTTTTTGGTAATATGATGACCACATCTATTATCATGATGACTAGACCCTCATTCATTGGTTAAGGTGGAGAACAAATTGGTCATTTTGAACAAATATTATCAAATTCAGTCTTCATTGAAAATCAGGTTGCACATTACATAATATAGCATAGAATATGGGTCAACAATCTGTAGTTATTTATTATATTTTTGTTACGCGTGTATCACGAAGCTAGTGGAAAGACTGTGAATAGAGAATCTCTCTAAAACGTATCCATAGTCTTTTCAAAATGAAAAGATAATTTCTCTTGCGTTTGCTTTCCTAGAGGGTTGCTAAGCTTTTAGTTATCTTTCTAAACCAACAAACAAGAAAAGGCGTAAAAGCATGCAATAATTTGACTATACCCATGGAGCGTGCAATTTGGGGATCAAAATGAAAGGACGGCGCTTGTGAATGCAACTATAACTTGTTGACAAAAGTTCATTTCAGACACAACACCTCTCAAAGAAGCATTATCTTTTTAAATGAAAAGATTGATACTTTATAAAAGAAGGAACCCAGTGGGGATCAAAATGAAAGGATAGGTCTGGTGAATGCAACTATAACTTGTTGACAAAAGTTCATTTCAGACACAACACCTCTCAAAGAAGTGTGTACAACATCCAATATTTCTTAGGTAAAGAGCTCTCCAAGGCTTAATTCATTTCAGACATGACACCTGTCCTGTCTAGGGAATGTGTGCAACATCCAATATTTTTATGTTAAAGACTTGTCCAAGACTTATTTTTTGGAAGACTTCCATTCAATCTAATTGAGTCAAAGAAGATATATTCCCTGAAGTCTTAGATTATTGGAAAGACTCATGTGTTATAGATTTTCATATTGCTCCAATCAATCTGGAATAGATTCACTTGGTTTATTCATATGTAAGACCAACGATTTCTAACTTTGAAGATTTAACAACATCTGAGATAATGATGCTAAAATTAAGATACCAATAATCACGGTTCTGATTAAACAACCAATTAGATTAATTAGAGTGAAAAGTATTGTAGTGGAAAGATCGAGAAGTTTGAGTCTTTTCTCTTTGGCAGATTAATCATTGCTGCACTGTCATGTCTTTGGCAGTGTTTAGTCTTTTGTCTATAATTTGAATTATAATGCTTTTTTTTGCATGATTCTTACTTTTTTTAGAACCGTAAGATGTGTATCTTTGATGTGTTTAATTTTTAGATTTTTTGCATGTCTCCCCTGATCCCAGTTTGCATTTTAAGTTAGTTGTGTTTTATGTGCTGTCAAGTGGCCAGACAGCTTTAGCAGTGTTTAGTCTTTTAATTCTTTCTGGAGCTACAAAGGTTAGAATTTAGCATCATTTGTCTCAATAGAACCGTAAGATGTGTCCCCTTGATGTGTGAAATTTTTAGAATTTTTTTTATTTTTCAAATGCTTCCAGTTCTAATTTGAATACAACTGTTTCTGAATATGCCTAAGTGATATTTTCTTTATTTTTCATTATTCCATTTTTGTGAGTTTTAGCTTGGTTTTAAGCATTGCATAGGAGCTTTTGGCAATTTAATTTTGTAATTTCTTCATTTTCTTATGTGAGAGCTGATTGGTAGTCTTATTTTTGGGAGGTTGTCTTACATTCATTTTTGAGTTCAATTCGAAATAATTATTGGGTTATTGAATTCTCCAAGTTATAGTTATTGTTTATTGGGTGTCATTTGGGATTTTTTTGTATGATTGAGGCATGAGATATACTTAAGATGATAACATTTAGTTGTAATTCTTTGAACTTGTATTTGGTGTTCCTTGAGCAACTTGACATATGACTGAAAGTGATTATGATCGTGGAAGTTGGAGGGTTTTGCTCGAGAAGGCTTTACTGCAAGCTAGGAGCAAGAGAATTTTATTTATCTTACTTTATTTTTTTGAATGTAATTAAAGTTCATTTTCCTGAGACAAGTATTGTAATACTTAAAATCATACATTTGCATTACATATAAAAAAATATATCTGTGTCGCGTAGTATTTACACGCCCCTTCACTTATTATGGGAGGATAGGGCGAGTTAGTCCTATATGGGATGCATTTCTCTATCTGACCTAGGTAAAGGTAGCACCACCCCGGACGGTCACTTTATGCAATGAAGGAGTCGAAAGATTTAGGTATCGGTAGAGAAATCATGCATCACATGTTAAATTTTTTTATCTTTACTTTTGTAAGATATTCCTGTATTTTGGGTAAATAAAATATATTTTTTGGCTATATTTATGTTCGCACAATTACTTTCGAGTAACCGTTCTCTAAACAGGTGTTGTAGGGTGCCTAACACCTTCTCCACACAAAAATTGACTCTCGAGCCATCTCTGGTTCGCAAACAATTTTTAAAATTAAAAAAATATAGTTTTATAATTGTTTTCCATTTTCTTAATACAATTGGTGGCAACTCAAAGTTTTCTTTTTAAAGCTAGTCTTTTTTTAAAATCAAACGCAATTTAGCAGTCAAAGAAAAAAGTTGGCATTTACTATTAAGTAAGAATAAATTATAGTATCAATAATAATAAATATGATATTTCTTAGCAAATATAAGAGTAGGGAGAAAATTATTGATAGATTCCTAAAATAAAGAATATTTATTGTTTGTTTCTTTTGTATTACCTCTTTTTAGTTAAGTGCCTTTTTTTATTATATGCATAATTTTATCATTTCTAATTTTCCCAATTGAGTATATTTTAATCATTAAGGATTACACAATCATTACACTTTAAAATCTTAATAATTCTAATAGTTTTTTTGTCTGTGGTTAGGGTCTTGCTAGCCTATACTACTTTAACATGACATAATGTAACGTTAAGTAATTTTTTACATTATTTTAATCTAAATTGTATTCATACTGACATAATTAACATAATCTAAATTTTATTAAATTTATATGAGTTATAGTGAAAAAAATTTAATACATTCATTAAAATTTATATTATACTAACTATGACACACTTTAAATTAAAAACGTGTAGAATCAATCACTCATGTGGTTAAGATGATGAAAACATCTATTATCATGATGACTAGACCCTCATTCATTGGTTAAGGTGGAAAAATAAATTTGTCATTGTGAACAAATATTATCAAATTCAGTCTTCATTGAAAATCAGGTTGCACATTACATAATATAGCATAGAATATGGGTCAACAATCTGTAGTTAATAACTGATTCACTATGAATAATCACTATTTATGTCAATAATAGCCACATTATAGAAAAAGGAAAATTAGAAATTCACGCATATGATGCAAAACAAAAAAAAACTTAACTGAAAAGAGAGAGAAAAAATAAACTAATAAAAAGTTTCTTTTCTTTACTTTAAACAGATATGATGTTTTCTCTTTTATCTTTTGGAGCTAATTAGGCCATTGATATAGCTTTTTATTTTCAAAATATAATGTTTTTGTTACGCGTGTATCATGAAGCTAGTGGAAAGACCGTGAATAGAAAATCTCTCTAAAAGGTATCCATAGTCTTTTTAAAATGAAAAGATAATTTCTCTTGCGTTTGCTTTCCTAGAGGGTTGCAAAGCTTTTAGTTATCTTTCTAAACCAACTAACAAGAAAAGACGTAAAAGCATGCAATAATTTGACTATACCCATGGAGGGTGCAATTTGGGGATCAAAATGAAAGAACAGGGCTTGTGAATGCAACTATAACTTGTTGACAAAAGTTCATTTCACACACAACACCTCTCAAAGAAGCATTATCTTTTTAAAATGAAAAGATTGATACTTGATAAAAGAAGGAACCCAGTGGGAATCAAAATGAAAGGACAGGGCTGGTGAATGCAATTATAACTTGTTGACAAAAATTCATTTCAGACACAACACCTCTCAAAGAAGTGTGTACAGCATCCAATATTTCTTAGTTAAAGAGCTGTCCAAGGCTTAATTCATTTTAGACATGACACCTGTCAAGGAAATGTGAGCAACATCCAATATTTTTATGTTAAAGAGTTGTCCAAGACTTATTTTTCGGAAGACTTCCATTCAATCTAATTGAGTCAAAGAAGATAGATTCCCCAAAGTTTTAGATTATTGGAAAGATTCATGTGTTGTAAATTTTCATGTTGCTCCAATCAATCTGGAATATATTCACTTGGTTTATTTGTATGTAAGACTAACGATTTCTAACTTTGAATATTTAATAACCTCTGAGATAATGAGGCTAAAATTAAGATACCAATAATCACGGCTCTGATTAAACAACCAATTAGATTAACTAGAGTGAACGATATTGTAGTGGAAATATCAAGAAGTTTGAGTGAAGCAAAATTGACATAATCAAGAGATGGGTCGATGTCAAAAAGTAAACAACCACACTTGTTTAACTTTGAAAGTGAAAGAAGCATAGTCACTAATTGAAGTCAAGGAAAGATTGAGGTTGAGATATTTCAAGAAAAAAAAAAACGAGTGAGCTATGTGTCATCAATTTTAAGTTAATGATGATTGAATGATAAGTGAAGATATAAAAGCTTTGAGGAGTAATTTCTACAGCATTGAGGAACCGAAAATAATAAGTTATTGAGGCTCAAATCCAAGTGATTTAAAAATTGAAGTTGAAGCAAATTGGATAGGCTGAATTCACCTTCCAATTAGGTATTTTCTTCCCCAAGAAAGACACCAGGCCTGATGGATATGTCACTTCATGTAAAATGTTAATTTTAATTATAGACTCAACCGTTAAATTATGTGATATTATGATGTTGATCATACGTGTCAAATTTTACATAAATAAAAAAATAATTAAGAACCTAATCTAATCGATGACATTTATNAAATTAGATAGGCTGAATTCACCTTCCAATTAGGTATTTTCTTCCCCAAGAAAGAGACCAGGCCTGATGGATATGCCACTTCATGTAAAATGTTAATTTTATAGACTCAACCGTTAAATCATGTGATATTATGATGTTGATCATACATGTCAAATTTTACATAAATAAAAAAATAATTAAGCACCTAATCTAATCAATGACATTTATATTTTAAAATCTTATTTTCTGTTAAAATAATGTCCAACAAAGTACCAATTAATTCTTAAATTTTGTGACAGATTATGAGCATAATTATTCACAGGTCATTTTAGCCTGTAAAAACATTAGGTTGGGCCATAGAAATGTTGGCCCAAATAGAATTGGGCTAATTTGATCCAGCCCGAATAGACCTTTTTTGTTTTGAGATTAGACCACACCACCAAATTATATTATATAAGTGTTATTTGAAGTATAAATTATTGCAATTTGTTTTATTACTTATGCCTCTTCATTTTAAATTTACACTTAGATGTATTATTTTTTATATATCTTTAATTCTTTATTTGAATTTTATTTATTACTATATGCATATTTTATTTTGTTCAATTAGATTCATTAACAAGTTAGCCTAAAATAGCTAACATAACTAAAGAAAAAAACTTAAATTCTTATTAGTTTTTTGCCTTATTACAAATAAAAATGGTTTTAAATTTTTTTTTAAAAAAAGTGGACTCACCTTTTTGGCCCGCAACTCTTAGAGGGTCAGGCTAGGCCAGCAATATGCTGGCCCGAATAAAAAGGACAAATTGACTTGGTCCGAATTAGCCAAAGACCCGACTAGGCCAGACCAATTTGGTTTTGCAGCTTTGTGGATGATACACAAGACCCAACCCAACTACGAGATATGGGCCAACCAAAGCACTTTTTGGGTTGGGTTTTTTGTTTTTTTTTACATTGGGATGCGGCTTAGTCCCAATTTGAGGCTCGAATTATGTTTGAAAAAATATTGATTTTTGCCAATTTGACTGTATTTATAGTATTTTTTTTTTTTTCGTGTATTCTACATACAATGTGAAGGGATAATAGGTGAGTCGACAAGGGTTAGCTCAATTGATAAGTTCAAGTTGCTTCGATAAAAACCTCTTTAATTCAAAAATTGCTGATGATAATTTTTTGGTAGGTATATATTATTTGTCGTGCACCTTGTCTTGGAGATAAAGTAATCTATTTATTTTTTAAAATTTTTTCTCTTCCAAAAAAAAGGAGGTAATATGTTTTCTTTCCAGCTTCAATGTCAATTAAACTGAAGTGTAGCACCAATAGATTTGTAGTTGATGTGGATTAATGACTTGTGGTCTTTACTGCTAGCAACTCCATGCATTCATGATATATTCATTTCCTAGAAACAATATTCACGTTATTTTGCAGTTTAACTTGATTCAATAAGAAGTAATTTTACTTGATTTTTACTTGCCAAGACAATACAATTTATGTCAACTGAACCTACCTAAAAACATTCCACATTTTATAAGTGAGAGACAAGCACAAAAACCCTAGAATGGTCACAAAACAAATAATTAAGCAGCACACTAGGTTAACTGGTGAAGCAATAAAACTCATTGTGTCTCAATGCTCTCTTAATTCATCCACAACTTCAGCACAACATCTACGTTCATGACATGTATTAGACTATTGCATTGCAAGATGAAGCGTGAAACCCAACATCATCATTCTAAAGTGTTTAGTATTTTCTCTTACCTTAAACACAATTCAGAAAAGAATGAATTACATATACGTAATAAGGGACCACACAATTAAGTAGATCCCCTTAAAACATGAAATTGATTTGTAGCTATGAAGCTGTTTGGCAGTGTATTAATCTCATAATGGATGAGTATGGTAACTGAAGATTGAAAATTTGATCTTTTGGCATATTGGCATAAGAAATAAGAAATAGAGAGGAAATGACAGTTGATAGATGAGTCTATTTACTTTTTGTCTCTAGTAATTATTTGGAAACGGACTCAGAATAAAATTACTTTGAATGATATCCTGCAAGCTTGTGCATGGTAACAATTCCTGTTTATTTGTAGAAATACATACTTATCACATGAGAGACGTAAAACTTTTATGTAGGAAAAACATAATAACTTGAGAAAGAAAAACCTTGACATAATTAGCTATGAATAGATCTCCAGTGACACAATTAAGTGGTATCTTGAAAAGCTAGTTTAAAATTGAATTGTTGAAGCATGCACCAAGAACCTGCAAAACGAGTAAATTGTAAGGGTAAGTAATTAATACATGACATATAAGTTGTTACTTTTAAAGTTTGAATGTTATGCAGGCATTACTATCAGAGGTGTTTGAAGACTTGGTTTTTATGACTTAAAGCATAAGAAGTGCATCTTTTATCTGATTTTATGGAACTTTGATCTGTTATCTTTCAACTAAGTTTGACATGGAAGTCCAACTCAGTTTAACTTGAGCGGCTTTGATATATAGACTAAACTATAAGGATATGCATTATTTACAATTTATTTTCTAATGTGAATCATCTAACTATCCACAACTGAAAAAATGGTCAGGATAGAAGGTCTCAAATTTTGGCAGGTATATGTGTTGCAACAACGTACATATATAAATTTTTTTAGTAGTTCAAGGTCAATAGTTAAAATTATCTTCAATGTGAACAGCTAGGTTGTTTTCCCAAGAGACACTCAATTCAATTTTTTTTTTGTTTTGGAAAAAAAAAATATTTGATTTAGTGTTTTTCTTGGCTAAAAAAAATCCCCTAAAAATCAAATATGACTTTTTTTGTGTATACATGACTGGTTAATCTCCTAAAGATCCCCGAACTTTACACTAACTGTTGATTTGAATACTTAGAAGTGCTTCCTCTTAGTCACATAGTAAGTATAGACAAGAATACCCTAACAACCATTAAGTCTATGAGTGTGATAATTACTTATTATTTGGAGAAAGCATACTAGAATTCAATGAAAAATATAAACTATATGGGTCAATTGAATTCGCAATCAAAAGCTTTGCACTTTACTTACCATGAGAGATTCAACGGAAGATGTTAGTCTTTAGGACCACAAAGACATAAAGTTAATTTTTCAATTCATCAAGAAATCTGAAGTAAGCATGCCTCCATGTCCTGTTGAAAAAGAGAGAAGCACAAATTGCTCAAAAGCCTGTGGCAAACCCTACTCCCATGCCAATATAGAACCATGACAGGAATTCATATTCACCATCATTTTCTTCAACTGGTTTTGTGTTGTTGGGCTTTTCTTCCTATGTGCAGTTATTTGTAAGTGGAGCTCCACATAGTTCAGGATTGCCAATATAGCTAAGTGCATCAAAACTATGAAGTTGGGATGTTGGTGGAATTTGGCCGGTGAAATTGTTGAATGAGAGGTTTAAGAAACCAAGAAAATACAATCCAGACATAGTCTGAGGCATTTCACCCTCGAGTCCGTTGCTAGAGAGATCAAGAGCTTCCAACTCTTTCATGTTTCCGATCTCTTTGGGTATTCTTCCCATCAACTGATTATGGGATAAGTTCAAGGATTGCAATGCAGTTAGGGCAAATATTTCTGGAGGTATTGTTCCAATCAAATTGTTATGAGACAGATCAACAATACGCACCAATTCTTGAGAGCTTAAGTAAATTAAATGATTTCCTTTGATAGGCAATTCAAGATCATAAAGATCCATGTCTGATTCAAAACATTGATATGGAAGCGAAAATACTGGGTTGAGGTATTAAGTGAAACCAAGGGTGTGATATTATGTAGGCAGTTGGGTATTGGTCCTGATAATCTATTATCGGCAATATCCAACACTCCAAGGGAATAAAGTTGGCATATCTGTGGGGGTATGTTACCGCTGAATTGATTTGATCTCAACAACAGGACCTTTACACTCTGGCTTATCCAGTATGGTATATTGCCAGAAAACTTATTTTCACCAAGATTAAGGAATCTTAGTTTCTGGCAATTTTTCAGAGATGGAGGGATATATCCAAATAAGTTGTTGTTGTTCAGATGCAATGACTTGAGATTAGACAATAAACACATTGAATGGGGAATCTTTCCTGTTAACCTATTGTATTCCAGGTTAACAAACAGCAGAGATTTCTAATTCATCCAGCAGTCTGTAAGCTCTCCTGATAAACGATTATGAGAAATGTCCAACAACGACAAATTGCTTTTGCCTTCCATCTTTTGACACAAGAGAGGAGATAAAGTTCCTAAAAAAGAGTTTTTTGTTGCTATGAAAATAGTCACGTTTGGTGATAATTGAGGGAGCCCTCCTCTCAAATTATTTTTGGTCAACCATGTGATTCTAGAGTTTAGCAGCACCTTTGATAAGTCTCCACCGATTGAATTGTTCAATAATCGGATGAATTCAACTTCAGCTACGAAGTTCCAAAATGTATCTTGATCTTCAAATGACAAGGTGGAGTTGGCGATTTCTAGGTATTGCAGAGATTCCTGTGTATATAGCCATGCAGGAAGTTCGGGATTCACATATCCCAGAGCAATTTCTTTAAGTTGAAAAGAAGGAATCTAGTGGGGATCAAAATGAAAGTTAAGGCTGGTGAACCCAAGCTAAGCTCCTTTAAATTGGAGAGTTTGACAAAATTTATTTCAGATATAACACATGTCAAAAAAGTGGATTTAATGCCCAAAACCTGTAAGTTAGAGAGTTGTCCAAGACTTTCCGAAAGACTTCAATATTCAAGAGATTTGAGCTGAGAGACAACTCAATTAGGGAGGATAGATTTCCCAAAGTTTTAGGAATGGGACCATGAAAAAAATTGTTGGAAAGATCAAGGTGTTGTAGATTTTCATGTTGACCTAACCAATCTGGAATAAGTCCATCTAGTTTATTATGCGATAAGCTCAATGATTTCAAGTTTTGAATATTTAATATCGTCTAAGGTAATGGGCCTTGGAAAAGATTGTGACTAAGTTCAAGATATCAAAAGTGACGACTCATGTTAAATAACTAATTAGGTAATAACTGACTAGAGTGAAAAACATTCCGTGAAGGATCAAAAACTTGGAGTGAAGTAAAATTGACAAATTCAAGAGATGGGTTGATGTCATGAAGTTGACAATCTCTCAGGTGTAAATCTAAAAGTGAAGGAAGCATAGTCACTGACTGAAGCCAGAGAGACATGTGAAGATTTATGCCATTGAGATTGAGGTATTTCAAGGAAGAAAGACAAGTAAGCCACGTGAGATAATCAATTTCAAGTTCATCATAGTTAAATGATAACTCAAGGTATAAAAACTTTGAAGAGTAATTTCCACAGCAATGAGGAGGTGCAAGTAATAAGTTATTGCTGCTCAAATCCAAGTAGTTTAAAAATTCAAGTTCAAGCAAATTAGATAGGCTGAATTCACCTGCCAGGCACTATGTTTCCTCCTGAGATGACAGGCAAAGGAGACTTAGTTTGGTGACTCTGTGTATGAAGCGGTCACACTCAACTCCAGCCCATCCACAGCAATCTTGTTTATTAGACCATGTAGATAGCATGGCTGATGAATCTATGACTTCTTGTTTGAAGTTTAGGAGCTTTTGTCGGGCCTTTTCGTTGCACTGGACCTTCAAACCCCATATGCATGGCTTGTAAATGATTGCACATAGTATCCAAAGCAATAGGATAGCAGTTTGGGAGGGCAACATAACCATGACTGCACAAAAATAGGGCTTACGATGGTTCCTGAGAAATGATTATGCCCACCACAGATATTTATAGAGTTAGAGTTGGTATTCAATATTTAGTTAGCATGCAAAAAGATAATATTTTCTTTTGAGCTAATAGGAATATTAAAGATTTAAACATTTTCATACATGGCAATACATGATTTGGTGATTGTGTAAAATTCTTTTACTCTATGGACCAAAATTAAACCATAATAATAATAATAATGATGATAATGAGTAGTAGTAGTAGTATGATATTACGTAGCAAAATATAAACAAAATTTTTGCTTTATCACCAGAAAGCCTGTGGCAAACCCTACTCCCATGCCAATATAGAACCATGACAAAAATTCATCTTCACCCTCATTTTCTTCAATTGGTTTTGTGCTGTTGGGCTTTTCTTCCTGTGTGCAGTTCTTTGTAAGTGGAATTCCACATAGGTCAGGATTGCCAATATAGCTAAGTACATCAAAACTCAGAAGTTGGGATGTTGGTGGAATTTGGCCAGTGAAACTGTTGAATGAGAGGTTTAAGAAACCAAGAAAAGACAATTCAGACATAGTCTGAGGAATTTCACCCTCGAGTCGGTTGCCAGAGAGATCAAGAGCTTCCAACTCTTTCATGTTTCCGATCTCTTTGGGTATTCTTCCCGTCAACTGATTATGGGATAAGTTCAAGGATTGCAAAGCAGTTAGGCCAAATATTTCTGGAGGTATTGTTCCAATCAAATTGTTATGAGACAGATCAACAATACGCACCAATTCTTGAGAGGTTAAGTAAATTAAATGATTTCCTTTGATAGGCAATTCAAGATAATACTTGAAGATCAATGTCTTATTCAAAACATTGATATGGATATAGAAGCGAAAATACTGGGTTGAGGTATTAAGGGAAACCAAGGGTGTGATATTGTGTAGGCAGTTGGGTATTGATCCTGATAATCTATTATCGGCAATATCCAACACTACAAGGGAAGAAAGTTGGCATATCTGTGAGGGTATGTTACTGCTGAATTGATTTGATCTCAACAACAGGACCTTTACACTCTGGCTTATCCAGTATGGTATATTGCCAGAAAACTTATTTTCACCAAGATTAAGGAATCTTAGTTTCTGCCAATTTTGCAGAGATGGAGGGATATATCCAAATAAGTTGTTCTTGTTCAGATGCAATGACTTAAGATTAGACAATAAACTCATTGATTGGGGAATCTTTCCTGTTAAGCTATTGTTGGCCAGGTCAACAAACAGCAGAGATTTCCAATTCATCCAGCAGTCTGTAAGCCCTCCAGATAAACGATTATGAGACATGTCCAACAACAACAAATCACTTTTCCCTTCCATCTTTTGACACAAGAGACCTGATAAGGTTCCTGACAAAGAGTTGTTTGCTGCTACGAAAACAGTCACGTTTGGGGATAATCGAGGGATCCCCCCTCTCAAATTATTATCAATGAACAATATGATTCTGGAGTTTAGCAGCACCTTTGACAAGTCTCCACTGATTGAATTGTTCCATAATTTTATGAATTCAACTTCAGCTACGAAGTTCCAAAATGTATCTTGATCTTCAAATGACAAGGTGGAGTTGGTGACTCTTAGGTGTTGTAGAGATTTCTGTGTGTATAGCCATGCAGGAAGTTCGGGATTCATATATCCCAGAGCAATTTCTTTAAGTTGAAAAGAAGGAATCCAGTGGGGATCAAAATGAAAGGTTAAGGCTGGTGAACCCAAGTAAAGCTCCTTTAAATTGGAGAGTTTGACAAAATTTATTTCAGATATAACACCTGTCAAAAAAGTTGATTCAACATCCAAAACCTCTAAGTTAGAAAGTTGTCCAAGACTTTTTGGAAGACTTCCATTCAAGAGATTTGAGCTGAGAGACAACATAGTTAAGGAGGATATATTTCTCAAACTTTTAGGAATGGGACCATGAAAAAAATTGCTAGAAAGATCAAGGTATTGTAGATTTTCATGTTGACCTAACCAATCTGGAATAGGTCCATCTAGTTTATTTTCAGATAAACTCAATGATTTCAAGTTTTGAATATTTAATATCATCTGAGGTAAGGGGCCTTGGAAAAGATTGTGGCTAAAATCAAGATACCAAAAGTGGTCACTCACGTTAAATAACCAATTAGGTAATAACTGATTAGAGTGAAAAGCATTCCATGAAAGATCAAGAACTTGGAGTGAAGTAAAATTGACAAATTCAAGAGATGGGTTGATGTCATGAAGTTGACAATTTCTCAAGTGTAACTCTGAAAGTGAAGGAAGGGTAGTCACTGATTGAAGCCAGAGAGACATATGAAGATCTATGTCATTGAGATTGAGGTACTTCAAGGAAGAAAGACAAGTAAGCCACGTGAGATCATCAATTTCAAGTTCATCATGGTTAGATGATAAGTCAAGATATAAAAGCTTTGAAGAGTAATTTCCACAGCAATGAGGAGGAGTAAGTAGTAAGTTATTGCTGCTCAAATCCAAGTAGTTTAAAAATTCAAGTTCAAGCAAATTAGATAGGCTGAATTCACCTGCCAGGCAGTGTGTTTTCTCCAGAGGTGAGAGACAAGGGAGACTTAGTTTGGTGACTCTGTGAGTGAAGAGGTCACACTCAACTCCTGCCCATCGACAGCAATCTTGTTTAGTAGACCATGAAGAGAGCGTGGCTGATGAATCTATGACTTCTTGTTTGAAGTTTAGGAGCTTTTGTCGGTCCTTTTCGTTGCACTGGACCTTCAAACCCCATATGCATGGCTTGTAAATGATTGCACATAGTATCCAAAGCAATACAATAGCAGTTTGGGAGGGCCACATAACCATGACTGCACAAAAATAGGGCTCAAGATGGTTCCTGAGAAGTGATTATGCCCACCAAATATATTTATAGAGTTAGAGTTGGTATTCAATATTTAGTTAGCATACAAAAATGATAATATTTTCTTTTGAGATAATAAGAATATTAAAGGTTTAAATATTTTCATACATGGCAATACATGATTTGGTGACTGTGTAAAATTCTTTTACACTATGGATCAAAATTAAACCATAATAATAATAATGATGATGATGACTATGAGTAGTAGTAGTAGTAGTAGTAGTAGTAGTAGTAGTATGATATTACTTAGCAAAATATAAACATTTTTTTTGCTTTATCACCAGCTCTTACTTTTTTACAATATTTTTCTACTCTTTTTCTCATTTTTAAAAATATTGCTTTAATAGTATAATTTTTTTTTTTTTAATAATCTTTCTCTTCCCTTCCCTTTTTCTCAATTTTGTAATTGTAATAGTCCTTTAGCTTTACTTATCTAATATTCTTCATACGATTTCTTTTTAAATAGTGAACTTCGTCTATTTAAAGAAAAAAATGACACATTCTTCACACGATTACTAATCCTGAAATGTTGTTTCAGGATAGCCAAATTTGTTACTATTGATCAAGAAAAATAATTAAGAAGTTTAAACTCTTTGTTTTGGATGTTATAGATAAAAACAAAAAACAAAAAAATCAAGTTCAAACAGAGGATAGTTGAGTTTACCGGTTTACCCACTCATGCATTTTGAATTGAAAAGAATTGTCATGGACAGAGGAGATCGAGTCTGGCACAATCTGTGATTTTGCTTTGAAGTTGAATCTTTCAGGTTTTGTTTAAACCGTTGGAGGGCTTTTCAATCCCTTTTATCTCAGAAAAACCATCCTAGAATCTAACAATTCATGATGGAAAACACAGTTTTAACATTAGGTCCTCAGTATTTAGAGTTTTTCATCTGATAGAGTCAAGTCAACCAATTTGTCACCTAGAAAATTTGCATAATCTTCTAAAGAAATTTCAGCATGAAAGAGATAAAAAGGTATACATATCATAGGCCAGCTGAAACCCACTTCCTAATCTTTTTTGCTTCTTATTTAATTTGATCCACTTCTTCCTCCACCCAATTTCTTTTGTTATGCCTACTTTTCATACAAGTTATACATATCATAATATATGAGACTATCCTTGACTATTAACCACCCTGAGTGCTTCTCTAACTTTCTTTTTGAGGATTAGTTTGTAATTTTGGGTATATTATGATCATGAGGACCGATGAATGGTGACCACTGTTATTGACTTATTTCCCTACATGTACGTAATTCACCTTGCTTTGAAAATCTGATTAGATTTTTTTTTTTTTTTTTTTTGTAGATATTGCCCAGCAATATATGTGCCTTACAACCCACATGATACATATAGTCTTACAATTTAATTGTGGATACAGTAAGTACAGGCAACCCACATGATTATGTTACACTGATTTTCTTATTTGAGTACTGAACTACTTTCGTTGACAAGGGGCTTGTGTATTTTTAATTTTTTTTGCCATAGATAAATAGTGACTGCATTTGCAATTAAGGGAGCTTGTGAATTTACATTTAGAGAAATGTTACTCATATATATGAAGTTTATACCATTTAATATATATACTTGAGTTTCAAATTAATTTATACTTTATAGTTTTAACTAGATCTACTTAACTTTTTTTCTTGAACAACCCAAATTCAAATTGAGAGCCTAAAGTGTGTAAAATAGTTTGAATTTGAAGTGTATGAGTAACAATTATCTTATATTTAAGATTAGAACTGAGCCGGAAAGCATCCTTTTAATTTAAATTTCGTTTTAAATCATTGGCAAATAGCATTATTGTTAATTGGACAAGAATACTATTTGATCAAACCTTTTTGTACTATTCACTTCTACTTTATTGATCAAATTTTAGGTTTTCTCTATCAGTTTGGAATAGGGGAATCCTGGATTCCTTTATGAAACAATTGATCGTGTTAAAGTTTTCGTAGTCATGAATGAAAATTTATTTTCTAATATGAAGTGAGAACTAAAATGATATATATGGAAATTTAGTATTTTTTTCATAATAGTTTTTCTGAAAATCAATTTGGGAAACATCAGCATTGTTGGATGCATGTTTGTGTAGCTCCCATTAACTACAAAAATCTCAGCGCTACAAATTTAAACTACACAGAAGGTTTTGGTGAGGTTGAGTGATAGGAGTAACATTACTTTTGCAGTTTTGCTTGAAAGTGGTTTTCCAAGATCTATAGCAATGACAATGAAGGTGGTTCCCAAGCCGAAAAAGTTTTGGAGCGGACTGTGCTTAAGATGTGTCCTTTGGATGTCCGTAAATCCCACATATCCTAGTACTGTCATTGATCAACATTCCTCACTAGTTTGCAGTGTTCATGATCACCACCTATTAAATGACAGCTAGAGGAGACTCAATTTGTCTCTTAATTGAGTCTGTTGACTTTAGCGTATTAAATTGGATGACTTGTGGTGTCATGGAACCATCTATTCAAAAACTTTAGTTGTTAAGAGAACGCCTACAATAACCTTACACGCCTCCTCTGCTCCTCACGCAAAGCCAACATTGAAGGTCCTTCTTCTGTTTTATGTTGAAGCATCCTAAGGATTGCACATGTGACTATTTAGGCTACAATTTTGATCAAATAATCACTTATCTCAAAAACTTAATTGGTTAGGTAAAGACATAAAATGACTCTTTTAGGCGTAATGCTAAAAGATGTGTGGATTAAGAATGAGACAAATTGTAGTTTTTGTTGCTATTGCTATAATAACATCTTGCCTTGGATTTTGTTTATGGATTACAATTTAAAATTCTGCTTGACACTGCTTTATTATGATTCTGCATTATCATGTCATAAAAATTAATTAAATGAATAATGTAGAATACAATCCCCACCCCACCAATAACAAATACAAACGAAAAAGGAATATATAGAGAGATGGGACATGCGATTTGAATCCTACGAAATTATGTTGGAGTTTGAATCACGTATGTTAGCAATCGACTTTCGACCATAATACTTAGGGGTCTAAATTCTAGTTTTGTGTTATGTATGATGGGTGAAAGAGATAGAAAAAGAATGAAATCAATTAATTATTTTGCATTATACGCAATTTCTTGTTAATTAGTTACTAAAATATTATTTTAAAAATTGCCAGCTGAAAGTATTGTGTATAGATGAAGGGAAAAAATAATCATTATTTGATTCCAAGTACAATTAAAATATCTTAGTATAATTTCTCACGAGTGTATATTCGCCAAATTCTACAACAGAAGCCTGCATCGTTTGCAAACCAATTGAGCTCTTTATATAGGTCTCTTGTTGCAATATGGCATGAAATTTCACACAAGGCAAGCGTCGGAGGCATGCTATTCTATACAAATGTGACATGTGATATTTTTTGTCTATTTTTGGATGGTCATTTGGGGATTGGGAGTTTTTTTTACACATTTTAATAGTTGATGAAGGTTCCATGTATGTTTTTATAGTTTTGAGGGTAAACCACACATGACCTATAGTTGAATGGAATAAAATTGATTTTTCCCTAAAAACCATCTAGAATCAATCACCCTTGTGATTACTAATAAGTCCTCTCCAAATAAACACAACCTGATCCAATAATGACCAGATTTTTTTTTTCTTTGTAACATGATGACCACATCTATTATCATGATGACTAGACCCTCATTCATTGGTTAAGGTGGAGAAAAAATTGGTCATTGTCAACAAATATTATCAAATTTAGTCTTCATTGAAAATCAGGTTGCACATTACATAATAATATAGCATAGAATATGAGTCAACAATCTGTAGTTAATAACTAATTCACTATAAATAATCACTATTTATATAAATAATAACCACATTATACAAAAAGGAAAATTAGAAATTTACCCATATAATGCAGAAAAAAAAAACACTTAACTGAAAAGAGAGAGAAAAAATAAACAAATAAAAAGTTTCTTTACTTTAAACAGATATGATGCTTCTTCTTTTATCTTTTGGACTTATTTAGGCCATTCATATAGCTTTTTATTTATTATATTTTTGTTACGCGTATATCATGAAGCTAGTGGAAAGACCATGAATAGAGAATCTCTCTAAAAGGTATCCATAGTCTTTTTAAAATGAAAAGATAATTTCTCTTGCGTTTGCTTTCTTAGAGGGTTGCAAAGCTTTTAATTATCGTTCTAAACCAACAAACCAAAAAAGGGCGTAAAAGGATGCAATAATTTGACTATATCCATGGAGCGTGCTATTTGGGGATCAAAATGAAAGGACAGGGCTTGTGAATGCAACTATAATTTGTTGACAAAAATTCATTTCAGACACAACACCTCTCAAAGAAGTGTGTACAACATCCAATATTTCCTAGTTAAAGAGCTGTCCAAGGCTTAATTCATTTCAGACATGACACTTGTCAAGGAAATGTGTGCAACATCCAATATTTTTATGTCAAAGAGTTGTTCAAGACTTATTTTTTGGAAGACTTCCATTCAATCTAATTGAGTCAAAGAAGATAGATTCCCCAAAGTTTTAGATTATTGGAAAGATTCATGCGTTGTAGATTTTCATGTTGCTCCAATCAATCTGGAATAGATTCACTTGGTTTATTCGCATGTAAGACCAACGATTTCTAACTCTGAAGATTTAACAACCTCTGAGATAATGAAGCTAAAATTAAGATGCCAGTAATCACGGCTCTGATTAAACAACCAATTAGATTAATTAGAGTGGAAAGTATTGTAGTGGAAAGATCGAGAAGTTTGAGTCTTTTGTCTTTGGCAGATTAATCACTATTGCACTATCACTGCTGTCATATCTTTGGCAGTATTCAGTTTTTTGTCTATAATTTGAATTATAATGCTCCTTTTTGCATATTCTTACTTTGTTAAAGCCGTAAGATATGTATCTTCGATGTGTAATTTTCAGATTTTTTGCATGTCTCTCCTGATCCCAGTTTGCATTTTAAGTTAGCTGTATTTTCTATGTTGTCAAGTTGCTAGACAGCTCTAGCAGTATTTAGTATTTTAATTCTTTCTGAAGCTACAAAGCTTGGAATTTAGCTTTGTTTGTCTCAATAGAACCGTAAGATACGTGCCCTTTATGTGTGCAATTTTTAGAATTTTTTTATTTTTCCACTGCTTCCAATTCTAATTTGAATGCGGCTGTTTTGGATTATGCCTAAGTGATCTTTTCTTGATTTCCCATTATTCCATTTTTGTGAGTTTTAGCTTGGTTCTAAGCATTGCATAGGAGCTGTTGGCAATTCAATTTGGTAGTTTCTGCACTTTCCTACGTGACAGCTAATTGGTAGTCTTATTTTTGGTCAGTTGTCTTAAATTTTTTTTTACTTCAATTCGGAATAATTCTTAGGTTATTGAATTCTCCAAGTTGTAGTCATTGTTTATTGGGTGTCATTTGAGATCCTTCTTATATGATTGCTGCATGAGATATACTTAAGATGATGATATTTAGTTGTGAATCTTTTAACTTGTATTTGGTCTTTCCTTGAGCAACTTGACATATGACTAAGAGTGATTATGGTCGTGGGCAAATTGGAGGGCTTTGTTCAAGAAGGCTTTGATGCAAAGCTAGGAGCAAGAGAATTTTATTTATTTTAATTTATTTTTTTGAATGTAATTAAAGTCCCTTTCCCCGAGACAAGTATTATAATACTTAAAATCATACATTTGCACTATATATAAAAAATATATATGTGTCGGGTAGTATCCACAGACCCCTTCACTTATCATGGGAGGATAGGGCGAGTCAATCCTATATGGGATGTCTTTCTCTATCCGACTTAGGTGAATGTAACACCACCTCGAACGATTACTTTATGCGATGAAGGGGTCGAAGGATTTAGGTATCAGAAGAGAAATCATGCATCACATAATTTTCTATCTTTACTTTTTTCATATATTCCTATAATAAATTTATTATTTTGGGATAAATAAAATACATTTTTTGGCTATATTTATGTTTGCACAATTAGTTTTGGGTAACCGTTCTTTGAACGGGTGTTGTGGGGTGTCTAACATCTTCTCCACACACAAACTGACTCCCGAACCATCTCTGGTTCGCAAACCATTTTTAAAATTAAAAAAATAAGTTTTTCAATTGTTTCTCATTTTCTTAATGCAATTAGTGGTAACTCCAAGTTTTCTTTCTAAGACTAATCTTTTTTTTAAAAAATCAAATGCAATTTAGTAGTCAAAGTAAAAAAAATAAGTTGGCATTTACTATTAAGTAAGAATAAATTATAATAATAATAATAATAAGTATGATATTTCTTAGCAAATATAAGAGTAGGGAGAAAATTATTGATAGGTTCCTAAAATAAAGAATATTTATTGTTTGTTTCTTTTGTATCACCTCTTTTTAGTTAAGTGCCTTTTTTTATTATATGCATAATTTTATCATTTCTAATTTGCCCAATTGAGTATATTTTAATCATTATGGATTACATAATCATCACACTTTAAAATCTTAATAATTCTAATAGTTTTTTTGTCAGTGGTTAGGGTCTTGCTAGCCTACACTACTTCAACATGACATAATGTAACGTTAAATAATTTTTTACATTATTTTAATTTAAATTGTATGATACTGACATAGTTAATATAATTTAAATTTTATTAAATTTATATGAGTTATAATGAAAAAATTTTAATACATTCATTAAAATTTATATTATACTAACTATACCAATTTGACACAGTTTAAAATAAAAAACGTGTAGAATCAATCACTCCTGTGGTTAAGATGATGACCACATCTATTATCATGATGACTAGACCCTCATTCATTGGTTAAGGTGGAGAAAAAATTGGTCATTGTCAACAAATATTATCAAATTCAGTCTTCATTGAAAATCAGGTTGCACATTACATAATATAGCATAGAATATGGGTCAACAATCTGTAGTTATTTATTATATTTTTGTTACGCGTGTATCATGAAGCTAGTGGAAAGAACGTGAATAGAGAATCTCTCTAAAAGGTATCCATAGTCTTTTTAAAATGAAAAGATAATTTCTCTTGCGTTTGCTTTCCTAGAGGCTTGCAAAGCTTTTGGTTATCTTTATAAACCAACAAACAAAAAAAGGCGTAAAAGCATGCAATAATTTGACTATACCCATGGAGCGTGCAATTTGGGGATCAAAATGAAAGGACAGGGCTTGTGAATGCAAGTTTAACTTGTTGACAAAAGTTCATTTCAGACACAACTCCTCTCAAAGAAGTGTGTACAGCATCCAATATTTCTTAGTTAAAGAGCTGTCCAAGACTTATTTTTTGGAAGACTTCCATTCAATCTAATTGAGTCAAAGAAGATAGATTCCCCCAAGTTTTAGATTATTGAAAAGATTTATGTGTTGTAAATTTTCATGTTGCTCTAATCAGTCTGGAATAGATTCACTTAGTTTATTATTATATAAGACCAAAGATTTCTAGCTTTGAAGATTTAACAACCTTTGAGATAATGAAGCTTGGAAAAAATTATGGCTAAAATTAAGATACCAGAAATCACGACTCTGATTAAACAACTAATTACATAAATTAGAGTGAAAAGTATTGTAGTGGAAAGATCAAGAAGTTTGAGTGAAGCAAAATTGACATAATCAAGAGATGGTTGATGTCAAAAAGTTAACAACCACACTTGTTTAACTCTAAAAGTGAATGAACCATAGTAACTGATTGAAGCCAAGAAAAATTGAGGTTGAGGTATTTCAAGGAAGAAAAACGAGTAAGCCATGCGAGATCATCAATGATAATTGAATGATAAGTGAAGATATAAAAGCTTTGAGGAGTAATTTCCACAGCATTGAGGAGCTGTAAGTAATAAGTTATTGAGGCTCAAATCCAATTAAGTGGTTTAAAAATTCAAGTTCAAGCAAATTAGATAGGCTGAATTCACCTTGAGTTAGGTCTTTCCTTCCCCAGGAAAAAGAGCAGGCCTGATGGATATGTCACTTTAGGTAATTAAAATATTAATTTTATAGACCCAATCGTTGAATCATGTGATATTATGATGTTGATTATACATGTTAAATTTTACGTAAATCAAATAAAAATTTAATCACCTAATCTAATTGATGACATTTATTTATATTTTAAAATCTTATTATATGTTGAAATAATGTAATCCAACAAAGTACCAATTAATTCTTAAATTTTTTGAAAATTTATGAGCATAATTTGCATCATGAGAACTTTGAATACTACAATATAAATTTCTGTTTTGCGTTATTTTACAGGTAGTTTAAACTTAAAATGTTCATATTAGCACAGTTAACTTAATCTAAGTTTAATTGATCTTACTCAAACTTTTCTGTTTTATATGATGACTGTGAGATATGTAATAAACATTTTTTATTGGCTACACTGCAACCTACAATTAATTAATGTGAAAATTGCTATTTTTTTTCCTTTGTACTCGGCTACTGTTTCTCTTTCTCTACACACTGACGTTTCTCAATACATCCTTTTATAAAGAAAGTGAAAGTAGAAGCTTGTTCCTCCCGGAGGTATTTGGAATGATTCNTCCTTTGCAGTTTGAATTAATGTGTTAGTTGTGAAATTTGTTATTTGCTTGTAACATGTTGCAATTACCATTCAATACGTCATTTCGGTTCTTCAAAATGGATTTCTTGCACTTACCCTATACTGAGCACCAGCAGCCTAAGCTGGTTGGTGGTGCAGTTGCTCTTATTGCAGTTGGCATTACTGCTGCTTATAACTACTTCTGCAAGAAACCCAAAGGTATATCACGGAGTATGTTCAAATAATGGATGCAAATTAAATGCTTTATAACGATTTGAATTCTCTAGTTAATGTGTTCTAGAAATTTTAATGTTCCAAGCACATTGTTAATGGTTGCAAAAGAGTTGAGTAAGCATGTTTCACCTATTTCCTACATTTATTAGAACTGTTTCCAAGCACATTGTAAATAAATGGTTGCAAAAGAGTTGAGTAAGCATGTTTCACCTATTTCCTACATTTATTAGAACTGTTTCCGAGCGCATTGTTAATGGTTGCTAAAGAGTTGAGTAAGCATGTTTCACAAATTTCCTACATTTATTAGAACTATAATATACGCTATCACTAGCCCATGTTGTAAATGAAACTTTTAGATGCAACACAATAGAGGGTAGGTTATCCTCTTTCATAATATCACTACACCCAATTTTAATAGAATTTGAACACACGACCTCCACAACAGAACAATATTAATTATGAATAATAATAAATAGACAAACTTTGTGGTACAATATTTCACAATCATGTATTAATCTCATAATGGATTACTATGGTAACTGAAGATTGAAATTTGATCTTTTGGCATATTGGCATAAGAAATGAGAAATAGAGAGGAAATGGTAGTTGACAGATGAGTCTATTAACTTTTTGTCTCTAGTAATTATTTGGAAACGGACTCAGAATAAAATTACATTGAATGATATCCTGCAAGCTTGTGCATGGTAACAATTCCTGTTTATTTGTAGAAATACATACTTATCACATGATAGACACAAAACTTTTATGTAGGAAACATAATAGCTTGAGAAAGAAAAATCTTGACATAATTAGCTATTAATAGATCTCCAGTGACACAATCAAGTGGTCTCTTGAAAAGCTAGTTTAAGAGTGAACTATTGAAGCATGCACCAAGAACCTGCAAAATGCATATTGAGAAATAGTAATTGTAAGGGTAAGAAATTAATACATGACATATAAGTTATTAATTTTAAAGTTTGAATGTTATGCAGGCATTACTATATATCAGAGGTGTTTGAAGACTTGGTTTTTATGACCCAAAGCATGAGAAGTACATCTTCTATCTGATTTTATGGAACTTTGATCTGTTATCTTCCAACTAAGTTTGACATGGAAGTCCAACTCGGTTTAACTTGAGCGGCTTTGATATATAGACTAAATTGTAAGGATATGCATTATTTACAACTTATTTTCTAATGTGAATGATCTAACTATCCACAACTGAAAAAATGATCAGGATAGAAGATCTCAAATTTTGGCATGTATATGTGTTGCAACAACGTACATATATA
>QAOA01002362.1:0-26599 GCA_003255065.1 Cercis canadensis
AGAGACACCAAGATCACTAAGCAAACGACTAAGCCAAGCCAATTCAATGGTGACTCTTCTCATGGAACGATATTCAGCCTCTGCAGAAGACAGAGACACTGTAGTTTGTTTCTTGGACTTCCAAGAGATAGGACTGCCACCAAGCATAATGAAGTAGCCATTAACAAATTTTCTAGAAAAGGGACAAGCAGCCCAGTCAGAGTCACAATAGGCAAGAAGGTGAAAGTCTGAAGAGCTATTCATGAAAATGCCTTGAAGGGAATGAGAATGAAGATACTGCAGAACATGGATAGCTGCTTGCAAATGAGCTTGACATGGATGTTGATTAAATTGACTAAGAAACTGAACTGAGTAGGCTATGTCAGGCCGAGTATGCAGCAAAAAATTGAGTTTGCCAAGCAACCGTCGATAAATGGTAGGATCAGGTAAAGGATCAGGCATAGTGAGCTCCAATTTAACAAAAGGAGCCAAGGGACAAGCCACTTGAGGCATATCAGAAACCTGAAACTCAGTGCAAAGATCAGTGGTGTATTTCCGTTGACTGACCAAGATGCCCTGAGGCAAAGGAGTCAACTCAAGACCAAGAAAATAGTGAAGGAGACCAAGGTCTTTTATCCCTCTGTGTTGAAGTGTTTCTGATAGTTTGGCATACCATTGTAGAGAAGCTTGTTTTAATCCATACAAGGACTTCTTTAATTTGCATACTAAGGAGGAGTTAGAAACAGAAAAACCCGAAGGTATCTGCATGTAAATATCCTCATGAAGGTTCCCATGTAAAAAAGCATTATTGACATCCAATTGAAATAAAGACCACCCACGTTTAACAGCAAGAGCAATCAAAGTTCTAATAGTAGTGAATTTGACCACTGGAGAAAATGTCTCAGAATAGTCTTCACCTTCTTTTTGAGTAAACCCTCAAACAACAAGTCTAGCCTTGTATCTCTCAATTGAACCATCTGATTTCCTTTTAATTTTGTAAACCCACTTACAACTAATAGGTTTCTTACCTTTAGGAAGCTGGACAACATCCCATGTTTGATTAAGTTCAAGAGCTTCAAACTCTTTTGCCATGGCGTCATCCCATAAAGGATTACCTGCAGCTTGCTTATAAGTCTAGGGCTCAATGTCAGTAAGAAGATTATGAGAAAGATGCTGAGTACTTGCAGGTAGAGTACTGAAGCAAAATGATTTGGTCGCAAAACAAGCATTGGTAATGGTGTGGCAACAAGACCCAAAGAGAGCATCACTGTCAGGTGGATCGAGAACTGAACCACAAACATAATCGTTGAGAGAAGAGGGAGGTCTGACAATTCTGTTTGACTTCCTAGTAGGTAGATTGTCTATGGCAACAGGGGACACATGAGGGACAGAGGAGGAACACGGCCGTGGCTGGGAAGATAGCACGGGAGGAATAGGAGAGAGACACGGCCGTGTGTGGTCATCAGAGGGGACATCTGTCATGGAAAGAAGTAAAGGAGATGTTGAATGTTTAGAAACAAAGGAAGAATGAAAAGGAAAAATGGTTTCATGAAAGACTATGTCTCGGGAAACAGTGATTTCTTGGGTTTCAAGATTAAGAACTCTATAAGCTTTCTTCCCAAAAGGATAGCCTAAGAAAATGCCAGGGAAAGATCGAGGCATGAATTTGTCTCTCCCTTGAGCAACAGTGGAAATAAAGCAAAGACAACCAAAAGGCTTAAGATGAGAAAAGGAAGGTAATTGATTAAAAAGCATTTGATAAGGTGTGTGATTATGAAGAACCTTGGAAGGCATCCTATTGATGAGATAGGTAGCTGTGAGAACACAGTCACCCCAGTATTTCTTAGGTAAGCCAGACTGAAATAAAAGGGCCCTAGAAGTTTCAAGTAAATGTCGGTGTTTGCGTTCAACAACCCCATTCTGTTGAGGGGTATACGGACAAGAAGTCTGATGAATGATGCCAAAAGAGGAAAAGAAAGTTTGACCTTCTGAGCTGCTGCCAAGCTCATAAGCATTATCATATCTAATGACCTTGATAGTGGTGTTGAATTGAGTTTTAACAAGGTGAACAAAGGATTTAATGATGGAGAAGGCAGATGATTTGTTATGAAGTAAATGAACCCAAGTATTTCTACTAAAGTCATCAACAATAGTAAGAAAATATTTATGGCCAACATAAGTAGAATGTTTGTAAGGACCCCAAACATCTATGTGAATTAGATCAAAGGGAGCTTTAGTAGAAATATGACTAGAAGGAAATGGCAATTTGTGCTGCCTAGATTGTGAACAAACAATGCAAGGATCGAAAGTATTGTTATTAGCAACTTTTGGAATATCAATTGGCAGCATATGAAGCTTGTACAAAGGCATATGCCCAATACGTAAATGCCACAAATGAGTAGTATTTGTATTACAAGATGAACTCACATTACAAGATGAATCAAAAGAAAGTTTTGAAGAAGCAGAATCAGGAGAATTCTGTCGAAGAAGGTATAAGCCTCTATCTCTTTCACCAAGGACTAAGTGCCTCTTCAGTGAAAGGGCCTGTATATAACACATCTTGTCAGAAAAGCATATGGAATAGTGATATTGAGAAGTTAATTTACTGACAGACAACAGATTGAATTTGAAAGAAGGAACAAAAAGAACATTGGAAAGAATTAGATGTGAAGAGATAGGGACTGTGCCTACGCGGTTAACCAAGACATTTTCACCAGTAGGAAGAGAAACAGAATATGGCACATTAATATCAGTCATATCAGAAAAGGCACTTTTATCAAAACACATGTGATCAGAAGCACCAGTGTCTATGATCCAAATTCGTTTCCTATGTGAAATTCCACTATTGTTGGCATCAATAGACAAAGTACCTGCAAAATTGGCAGCTGCAACAGCACTAGGCTGATCAGCAGGTTTGAGTTGACTCAAGAGTGTCAGAAGTTGGCTATACTATTCATTAGAAAACTGATGTGCAGAGGCTGAAGTATTGTCAATGTTGACATGAAACGATTCTCCTTGATTCTCAACTAATTCTCCTTGAGCTGAACCAGAAAACTTTTTAGGCCTTTGAAACTTAAAATCAACAGGATAGCCATGAAGTTTATAACACTTCTCCTTTGTGTGGCCTGGTTTCTTGCAATAGTTGCACATAACACTTGATTTCTTGTTTTGATCATACCTCTGAGGTGTTCGATTGCCTTTGAAATTGTTGACGTTCATTGCAGCAGTATCACTAGAGAAAGGTACAATTGGTGAAGAAATCTCTTTCTGCTTTTCTTCATGTATAAGAATGCTATAAGCTTGGTTAACAGTTGGTAGAGGAGACATCATGAGGATATGACCTCTAACCATGGAAAATGCATCATTGAGTCCCATGAGCAACTGAAATAATTTCTGATCTTCAAAGTATTTATCCAAAATTTTTGCAGCACCATAAGAACATTCAGGAATGACTTGAAAATTCTTCAATTCATCCCAAACTTTCTTAACTCTGGTGTAGTACAAAGAGACACTATCTGCACCTTGAGAGATTGAGAATAATTCTTTCTGAATTTGATAAACCAAAGAGCCATTGGCTTGTTCAAACCGTTCAACAAGTTCAGACCAAATTCCTTGTGCAGTAGAAATATAGATCACACTTTCAGCAATATCCTTGCTTAAAGCATTCAAGATCCAACTAATTACCATAAAATTGCAGCGATTCCAGACATTCAGCAAGGAAGAGTTAGCCTCTGGCTTTTGCACTGCACCATTGATGAACCCTAGTTTGTTCTTAGCAGAAAGAGCAATCACCATTGCACGTTTCCAAGCATTGAAACCTTTCCCATCAAACTGTTGAGAAACAAGCACAACACCAAGATTATCTGAGGAGTGCAAATACATAGGACTTGAAGGATCAACCATGCTATCTTGAGAATTACCAGAACCTCGATGAGAGGCATTATCAGAGGACAATTGTTCAGATGCCATATCTTCAGAAATTCAGAGAACAGAAAGAAGAAGATCACAAGTAGAATGATCAAGATAAAGCAGGAAGGGATCGAGCTATCGAAGCTCTGATACCATGAAATCAGAGTTGAACAGAGAAAGTTCTTCGAAGAGGAAGATTGAGAACAAGAGAGAGAGAGAGGAAAAGAATTTGCAGAAAATGATTATATTGAATAATAATATCAGTTACATCAATGTATATATATATAGCCTATGAGTGAGGCGTCCTCTACAAGTTTGGCATGCAGTTAGGCATAAACAAAACTAACTAAGTCTAACTAACTTGTTAGTTTGGAATACAGTTAAGCATAAACAAAACTAACTAAGTCTAACTAACTTGTTAACCGACTACCAGCAATAACTTGATAACACGCCCGTGCGTGTCCTTTCTTCAATAATTCCAATCTTTCTGTGACAATAACACGGGTAGCTTTGATAATGACACGGCCATGTCCATCCTCAACTAATGGCCGTGTCTTACAGAATAATTATAACCAATAAGTCCATAGAACAGAATTTTATTGAAGTACTCAACAGGGAGAATGCAGCAAGGTTGGCTGAAGGAGCACGCCGATTATCCATCCATCTTCATGAGGGAGACATGTATCATTTCAAGAGTAGCTTATTGTCTAAGCTTCGTTCTCTNGAGTAGGAACA
Source organism: Cercis canadensis (assembly GCA_003255065.1). Taxonomy (NCBI): domain Eukaryota; kingdom Viridiplantae; phylum Streptophyta; class Magnoliopsida; order Fabales; family Fabaceae; genus Cercis; species Cercis canadensis. Next base: position 4,624 of record QAOA01002362.1, read on the forward strand.
TGTGAAAGAGAGAGTAGACCATCTATCAATTGCTCACGAACATAATGACAATCAATGTCAATATGCTTGGTTCACTCATGAAAAACTGGATTGCGGGCAATGTGAATAGCTGCCATGTTGTCACATTTGAGAGGAATGGGAGTGAGGCTAGAGACACCAAGATCACTAAGCAAACGACTAAGCCAAGCCAATTCAGTGGTGACTCTTCTCATGGAACGATATTCAGCCTCTGCAGAAGACAGAGACACTGTAGTTTGTTTCTTGGACTTCCAAGAGATAGGACTGCCACCAAGCATAATGAAGTAGCCACTAACAGATTTTCTAGAAAAGGGACAAGCAGCCCAGTCAGAGTCACAATAGGCAAGGAGGTGAAAGTCTGTAGAGCTATTCATGAAAATGCCTTGAAGGGAATGAGAATGAAGATACTGCAGAACATGGATAGCTGCTTGCAAATGAGCTTGACATGGATGTTGATTAAATTGACTAAGAAACTGAACTGAGTAGGCTATGTTAGGCCGAGTATGCAGCAAAAAATTGAGTTTGCCAAGCAACCGTCGATAAATGGTAGGATCAGGCAAAGGATCAGGCATAGTGAGCTCCAATTTAACAAAAGGAGCCAAGGGACAAGCCACTTAAGGCATATCAGAAACCTGAAACTCAGTGCAAAGATCAGTGGTGTACTTTCGTTGACTGACCAAGAGGCCCTGAGGCAAAGAAGTAAACTCAAGACCAAGAAAATAATGAAGGAGACCAAGGTCTTTTATCCTGAATGTGGCATCAAGATACTGTTTGAGAGAAGTGATTTCAGAGAGATCATCACCAGTAACTAACAAGTCATCAACATAAACTGCAACAATGACCAAAGAACCAGAAGACCTCTTAATGAACAAAGAATAATCATGGGGAGAATGTTCATACCCTCTGTGTTGAAGTGTTTCTGATAGTTTGGCATACCATTGTCGAGAGGCTTGTTTTAATCCATACAAGGACTTCTTTAATTTGCATACTAAGGAGGAGTTAGAAACAGAAAAACCCGGAGGTATCTGCATGTAAATATCCTCATGAAGGTTCCCATGTAAAAAAACATTATTGACATCCAATTGAAATAAAGACCACCCACGTTTAACAGCAAGAGCAATCAAAGTTCTAATAGTAGTGAATTTGACCACTGGAGAAAATGTCTCAGAATAGTCTTCACCTTCTTTTTGAGTAAACCCTCGAACAACAAGTCTAGCCTTGTATCTCTCAATTGAACCATCTGATTTCCTTTTAATTTTGTAAACCCACTTACAACTAATAGGTTTCTTACCTTTAGGAAGCTGGACAACATCCCATGTTTGATTAAGTTCAAGAGCTTCAAACTCTTTTGCCATGACGTCATCCCATAAAGGATTACCTGCAGCTTGCTTATAAGTCTGGGGCTCAATGTCAGTAAGAAGATTATGAGAAAGATGCTGAGTACTTGCAGGTAGAGTACTGAAGCAAAATGATTTGGTCGCAAAACAAGCATTGGTAATGGTGTGGCAACAAGACCCAAAGAGAGCATCACTGTCAGGTGGATCGAGAACTGAACCACAAACATAATCGTTGAGAGAAGAGGGAGGTTTGACAATTCTGTTTGACTTCCTAGTAGGTAGATTGCCTATGGCAACAGGGGACACGTGAGGGACAGAGGAGGAACACGGCCGTGGCTGGGAAGATAGCACGGGAGGAATAGGAGAGAGACACGGCCGTGTGTGGTCATCAGAGGGGACATCTGTCATGGAAAGAGGTAAAGGAGATGTTGAATGTTTAGAAACAAAGGAAGAATGAAAAGGAAAAATGGTTTCATGAAAGACTATGTCTCGGGAAACAGTGATTTCTTGGGTTTCAAGATTAAGAACTCTATAAGCTTTCTTCCCAAAAGGATAGCCTAAGAAAATGCCAGGGAAAGATCGAGGCATGAATTTGTCTCTCCCTTGAGCAACAGTGGAAATAAAGCAAAGACAACCAAAAGGCTTAAGATGAGAAAAGGAAGGTAATTGATTAAAAAGCATTTGATAAGGTGTGTGATTATGAAGAACCTTGGAAGGCATCCTATTGATGAGATAGGTAGCTGTGAGAACACAGTCACCCCAGTATTTCTTAGGTAAGCCAGACTGAAATAAAAGAGCCCTAGAAGTTTCAAGTAAATGTCGATGTTTGCGTTCAACAACCCCATTCTGTTGAGGGGTATACGGACAAGAGGTCTGATGAATGATGCCAAAAGAGGAAAAGAAAGTTTGACCTTCTGAGCTGCTGCCAAGCTCATAAGCATTATCAGATCTAATGACCTTGATAGTGGTGTTGAATTGAGTTTTAACAAGGTGAACAAAGGATTTAATGATGGAGAAGGCAGATGATTTGTTATGAAGTAAATGAACCCAAGTATTTCTACTAAAGTCATCAACAATAGTAAGAAAATATTTATGGCCAACATAAGTAGAATGTTTGTAAGGACCCCAAACATCTATGTGAATTAGATCAAAAGGAGCTTTAGTAGAAATATGACTAGAAGGACATGGCAATTTGTGCTGCCTAGACTGTGAACAAACAATGCAAGGATCGAAAGTATTGTTATTAGCAATTTTTGGAATATCAATTGGCAGCATATGAAGCTTGTACAAAGGCATATGCCCCATACGTAAATGCCACAAATGAGTAGTATTTGTATTACAAGATGAATCAAAAGAAAGTTTTGAAGAAGCAGAATCAGTAGAATTCTGTCGAAGAAGGTATAAGCCTCTATCTCTTTCACCAAGGACTAAGTGCCTCTTCAGTGAAAGGGCATGTATATAACACATCTTGTCAGAAAAGCATATGGAATAATGATATTGAGAAGTTAATTTACTGACAGACAACAGATTGAATTTGAAAGAAGGAACAAAAAGAACATTGGAAAGAATTAGATGTGAAGAGATAGGGACTGTGCCTACGCGGTTAACCAAGACATTTTCACCAGTAGGAAGAGAAACAGAATATGGCACATTAATATCAGTCATATCAGAAAAAGCACTTTTATCAAAACACATGTGATCAGAAGCACCAATGTCTATGATCCAAATTCGTTTCCTATGTGAAATTCCACTATTGTTGGCATCAATAGACAAAGTACCTGCAAAATTGGCAGCTGCAAGAGCACTAGGCTGATCAGCAGGTTTGAGTTGACTCAAGAGTGTCAGAAGTTGGCTATACTGTTCATTAGAAAACTGATGTGCAGAAGCTGAAGTATTGTCAATGTTGACATGAAACGATTCGCCTTGATTCTCAACTAATTCTCCTTGAGCTGAACCAGAGAACTTCTATTAGAAAACTGATGTGCAGAAGCTGAAGTATTGTCAATGTTGACATTAAACGATTCTCCTTGATTCTCAACTAATTCTCCTTGAGCTGAACCAGAGAACTTCTTAGGCCTTTGAAACTTAAAATCAGCAGGATAGCCATGAAGTTTATAACACTTCTCCTTTGTGTGGCCTGGTTTCTTGCAATAGTTGCACATAACACTTGATTTCTTGTTTTGATCATACCTTTGAGGTGTTCGATTGCCTTTGAAATTGTTGACGTTCATTGCAACAGTATCACTAGAGAAAGGTACAATTGGTGAAGAAATCTCTTTATGCTTTTCTTCATGTATAAGAATGCTATAAGCTTGATTAACAGTTGGTAGAGGAGACATCATGAGGATATGACCTCTAACCATGGAAAATGCATCATTGAGTCCCATGAGCAACTGAAATAATTTCTGATCTTCAAAGTATTTATCCAGAATTTTTGCAGCACCACAAGAACATTCAGGAATGACTTGAAAATTCTTCAATTCATCCCAAACTTTCTTAACTTTGGTGTAATACAAAGAAACACTATCTGCACCTTGAGAAATTGAGAATAATTCTTTCTGAATTTGATAAACCAAAGAGCCATTGGCTTGTTCAAACCGTTCAACAAGTTCAGACCAAATTCCTTGTGCAGTAGAAATATAGATCACACTTTCAGCAATATCCTTGCTTAAAGCATTCAAGATCTATTGGTTATAATTATTCTGTAAGACACGGCCATTAGTTGAGGATGGACATGGCCGTGTCATTATCAAAGCTACCCATGTTATTGTCACAGAAAGATTGGAATTATTGAAGAAAGGACACGGGCTTGTTATGGAGAAGAACACGGGCGTGTTATCAAGTTATTGCTGAGTAGTCGGTTAACAAGTCAGTTAGACTTAGTTAGTTTTGTTTATGCTTAACTGTATTCCAAACTTGTAGAGGAAGCCTCACTCATAGGCTATATATATATACATTGATTTAACTGATATTATTATTCAATATAATCATTTTCTGCAAATCCTTTTCCTCTCTCTCTCTCTCTTGATCTCAATCTTCTTCTTCGAAGAACTTCCTCTGTTCAACTCTGATTTCATGGTATCAAAGCATCGATAGCTCGATCCCTTCCTGCTTTATCTTAATCATTCTACTTGTGATCTTCTTCTTTCTGTTCTCTGAATTTCTGAAGATATGGCATCTGAACAATTGTCCTCTGATAATGCCTCTCATCGAGGTTCTGGTAATTCTCAAGATAGCATGGTTGATCCTTCAAGTCCTATGTATTTGCACTCCTCAGATAATCCTGGTGTTGTGCTTGTTTCTCAACAGTTCGACGGGAAAGGTTTTAATGCTTGGAAACGTGCAATGGTGATTGCTCTTTCTGCTAAGAACAAACTAGGGTTCATCAATGGTGCAGTGCAAAAGCCAGAGGCTAACTCTTCTTTGCTGAATGTCTGGAATCGCTGCAATTTTATGGTAATTAGTTGGATCTTGAATGCTTTAAGCAAGGATATTGCTGAAAGTGTGATCTATATTTCTACTGCACAAGGAATTTGGTCTGAACTTGTTGAACGGTTTGAACAAGCCAATGGCTCTTTGGTTTATCAAATTCAGAAAGAATTATTCTCAATTTCTCAAGGTGCAGATAGTGTTTCTTTGTATTACACCAAAGTTAAGAAAGTTTAGGATGAATTGAAGAATTTTCAAGTCATTCCTGAATGTTCTTGTGGTGCTGCAAAAATTCTGGATAAATACTTTGAAGATCAGAAATTATTTCAGTTGCTCATGGGACTCAATGATGCATTTTCCATGGTTAGAGGTCATATCCTCATGATGTCTCCTATACCAACTGTTAATCAAGCTTATAGCATTCTTATACATGAAGAAAAGCAGAAAGAGATTTCTTCACCAATTGTACCTTTCTCTAGTGATACTGCTGCAATGAACGTCAACAATTTCAAAGGCAATCGAACACCTCAAAGGTATGATCAAAACAAGAAATCAAGTGTTATGTGCAACTATTGCAAGAAACCAGGCCACACAAAGGAGAAGTGTTATAAACTTCATGGCTATCCTGCTGATTTTAAGTTTCAAAGGCCTAAGAAGTTCTCTGGTTCAGCTCAAGTAGAATTAGTTGAGAATCAAGGAGAATCGTTTCATGTCAACATTGACAATACTTCAGCTTCTGCACATCAGTTTTCTAATGAACAGTATAGCCAACTTCTGACACTCTTGAGTCAACTCAAACCTGCTGATCAGCCTATTGCTCTTGCAGCTACCAATTTTGCAGGTACTTTGTCTATTGATGCCAACAATAGTGGAATTTCACATAGGAAACGAATTTGGATCATAGACACTGGTGCTTCTAATCACATGTGTTTTGATAAAAGTGCCTTTTCTGATATGACTGATATTAATGTGCCATATTCTGTTTCTCTTCCTACTGGTGAAAATGTCTTGGTTAACCGCGTAGGCACAGTCCCTATCTCTTCACATCTAATTCTTTCCAATGTTCTTTTTGTTCCTTCTTTCAAATTCAATCTGTTGTCTGTCAGTAAATTAACTTCTCAATATCACTATTCCATATGCTTTTCTGACAAGATGTGTTACATACAGGCGCTTTCACTGAAGAGGCACTTAGTCCTTGGTGAAAGAGATAGAGGCTTATACCTTCTTCGACAGAATTCTACTGATTCTGCTTCTTCAAAACTTTCTTTTGATTCATCTTGTAATGTGAGTTCATCTTGTAATACAAATACTACTCATTTGTGGCATTTACGTATGGGGCATATGCCTTTGTACAAGCTTCATATGCTGCCAATTGATATTCCAAAAGTTACTAATAACAATGCTTTCGATCCTTGCATTGTTTGTTCACAGTCTAGGCAGCACAAACTGCCATTTCCTTCTAGTCATATTTCTACTAAAGCTCCTTTTGATCTAATTCACATAGATGTTTGGGGTCCTTACAAACATTCTACTTATGTTGGCCATAAATATTTTCTTACTATTGTTGATGACTTTAGTAGAAATACTTGGGTTCATTTACTTCACAATAAATCATCTGCCTTCTCCATCATGAAATCCTTTGTTCATCTTGTTAAAACTCAATTCAACACCATTATCAAGGTCATTAGATCTGATAATGCTTATGAGCTTGGCAGCAGCTCAGAAGGTCAAACTTTCTTTTCCTCTTTTGGTATCATTCATCAGACCTCTTGTCCGTATACCCCTCAACAGAATGGGGTTGTTGAACGCAAACATCGACATTTACTTGAAACTTCTAGGGCTCTTTTATTTCAGTCTGGCTTACCTAAGAAATACTGGGGTGACTGTGTTCTCACAGCTACCTATCTCATCAATAGGATGCCTTCCAAGGTTCTTCATAATCACACACCTTATCAAATGCTTTTTAATCAATTACCTTCCTTTTCTCATCTTAAGCCTTTTGGTTGTCTTTGCTTTATTTCCATTGTTGCTCAAGGGAGAGACAAATTCATGCCTCGATCTTTCCCTGGCATTTTCTTAGGCTATCCTTTTGGGAAGAAAGCTTATAGAGTTCTTAATCTTGAAACCCAAGAAATCACTGTTTCCCGAGACATAGTCTTTCATGAAACCATTTTTCCTTTTCATTCTTCCTTTGTTTCTAAACATTCAACATCTCCTTTACCTCTTTCCATGACAGATGTCCCCTCTGATGACCACACACGGCCTTGTCTCTCTCCTATTCCTCCCGTGCTATCTTCCCAGCCACGGCCGTGTTCCTCCTCTGTCCCTCACGTGTCCCTTGTTGCCATAGACAATCTACCTACTAGGAAGTCAAACAGAATTGTCAGACCTCCCTCTTCTCTCAACGATTATGTTTGTGGTTCAATTCTCGATCCACCTGACAGTGATGCTCTCTTTGGGTCTTGTTGCCACACCATTACCAATGCTTGTTTTGTGACCAAATCATTTTGCTTCAGTACTCTACCTGCAAGTACTCAGCATCTTTCTCATAATCTTCTTACTGACATTGAGCCCCAGACTTATAAGCAAGCTGCAGGTAATCCTTTATGGGATGACGCCATGGCAAAAGAGTTTGAAGCTCTTGAACTTAATCCAACATGGGATGTTGTCCAGCTTCCTAAAGGTAAGAAACCTATTAGTTGTAAGTGGGTTTACAAAATTAAAAGGAAATCAGATGGTTCAATTGAGAGATACAAGGCTAGACTTGTTGTTCGAGGGTTTACTCAAAAAGAAGGTGAAGACTATTCTGAGACATTTTCTCCAGTGGTCAAATTCACTACTATTAGAACTTTGATTGCTCTTGCTGTTAAACGTGGGTGGTCTTTATTTCAATTGGATGTCAATAATGCTTTTTTACATGGGAACCTTCATGAGGATATTTACATGCAGATACCTCCGGGTTTTTCTGTTTCTAACTCCTCCTTAGTATGCAAATTAAAGAAGCCCTTGTATGGATTAAAACAAGCCTCTCGACAATGGTATGCCAAACTATCAAAAACACTTCAACACAAAGGGTATGAACATTCTCCCCATGATTATTCTTTGTTCATTAAGAGGTCTTCTGGTTCTTTGGTCATTGTTGCAGTTTATGTTGATGACTTGTTAGTTACTGGTGATGATCTCTCTGAAATCACTTCTCTCAAATAGTATCTTGATGCCACATTCAGGATAAAAGACCTTGGTCTCCTTCATTATTTTCTTGGTCTTGAGTTTACTTCTTTGCCTCAGGGCCTCTTGGTCAGTCAACGAAAGTACACCACTGATCTTTGCACTGAGTTTCAGGTTTCTGATATGCCTCAAGTGGCTTGTCCCTTGGCTCCTTCTGTTAAATTGGAGCTCACTATGCGTGATCCTTTGCCTGATCCTACCATTTATCGACGGTTGCTTGGCAAACTCAATCTTTTGCTGCATACTCGGCCTGACATAGCCTACTCAGTTCAGTTTCTTAGTCAATTTAATCAACATCCATGTCAAGCTCATTTGCAAGCAGCTATCCATGTTCTGCAGTATCTTCATTCTCATTCCCTTCAAGGCATTTTCATGAATAGCTCTACAGACTTTCACCTTCTTGCCTATTGTGACTCTGACTGGGCTGCTTGTCCCTTTTCCAGAAAATCTGTTAGTGGCTACTTCATTATGCTTGGTGGCAGTCCTATCTCTTGGAAGTCCAAGAAACAAACTACAGTGTCTCTGTCTTCTGCAGAGGCTGAATATCGTTCCATGAGAAGAGTCACCACTGAATTGGCTTGGCTTAGTCGTTTGCTTAGTGATCTTGGTGTCTCTAGCATCACTCCCATTCCTCTCAAATGTGACAACATGGCAGCTATTCACATTGCCCGCAATCCAGTTTTTCATGAGATAACCAAGCATATTGACATTGATTGTCATTATGTTCGTGAGCAATTGATAGATGGTCTACTCTCTCTTTCACATGTTCCTACTCAACATCAATTGGCTGACATTTTCACCAAGTCCCTTCCTACTCCAAAGCATCATGAGACTCTGTCCAAGCTTGGCTTGTCTCCACATCCATCTTGAGGAGGGGCATTGGTTATAATTATTCTGTAAGACACGGCCATTAGTTGAGGATGGACATGGCCGTGTCATTATCAAAGCTACCCGTGTTATTGTCACAAAAAGATTGGAATTATTGAAGAAAGGACACGGGCTTGTTATGGAGAAGAACACGGGCGTGTTATCAAGTTATTGCTGAGTAGTCGGTTAACAAGTTAGTTAGACTTAGTTAGTTTGGTTTATGCTTAACTGTATTCCAAACTTGTAGAGGACGCCTCACTCATAGGCTATATATATATATACATTGATGTAACTGATATCATTATTCAATATAATCATTTTCTGCAAATTCTTTTCCTCTCTCTCTCTCTCTTGTTCTCAATCTTCCTCTTCGAAGAACTTCCTCTGTTCAACTCTGATTTCAGCTTTGTCCTTAAAACTACTGCCAAAAATCCAGCTGATGGCCTCGCCTTCTTTCTAGCCCCAACGAATTCTAACGTGAAAGATTACGGGGGATGCCTCGGACTTTTTAATTTTGATGCCGCTACCGACACCTCCAAAAATCAAGTTGTTGCCGTAGAGTTTGATACTTGGGTGAATTATGAATGGTCAGAACCAGACTACCGACATATCGGAATTGATGTAAACTCCATTAAGTCTGTGGCAACTAAGAAATGGGAAGACAGCGACGTTTTCAGTGGTTCAGTAGCCAATGCGCAGATAAGTTATGATGGCAACACCAAAATCTTAACCGTCGTTTTAACTTATCCTAATGGTGGGGATTATGTTATCTCACGTATCATTGATTTGTCCACTCTTCTTCCAGAATTTGTTCGTGTTGGTTTTTATGCAGCCACAGGACAGTTTGAGAAACACTTCATTCAATCTTGGCATTTCAGTTCATCCTTGTAGAGCACTAGCATCAGTGCCAAGAAGCAGGCACTAAGGCACTAGTTCCATAAAATAAGGCACTAGTGTTAGTCATTTGTCTGTCTCTTAAAAGAGTCTAAGACTCGTTATGTTTATGTTAGTGTGTCTTTGTTTCAAGGATCTAGGTTTGTGCTAAAATAAATGAGGGAGATTACTAGTCTCCTATGCTACAATAAATAGGAGTTCTATCAATGTAAACTACACAAAGCTCTCCTCATGTGAATAAAATTTCCAAGTTTGTCTCCAAATTGCTGCAATATCCTCCTAAACTCACCATAAATTTTATACTTTATATATATTGATGAAATATTGCATAAAAAAATTGATGAAATTTATGAGCATATATAGATATGCTACTTGACAGATTTGCTTATATAGAATTTTCTAATTAAAATCTATGTTTCCGCTTTATTATTTGTTAAATACATTCCCGCTGTCCAAGGAATCCCCAGCAACCCAATGCACGCGGTTTCCGTCAATAACTTCTCTGGCTTTGGAAGATCGGTTGCACCTTTATCTCCTTTGCCACCATTTCCACAGTGCACGCAGCCTCTGAATCTCCTGTGTCAGGGTATATGCGCTATCTGCAGAATTCCATGTCCACCCTCGATCCAAATTCCAAGCAATTCTCGGGATTTTCGCCCTTAGCTCCTCTGGTTTGAAAAGTTGTGACTTTGGCTAATTTTGTAAATATTAAAAAGTTGTGTTCCATTTTATAATTAACAAAACATGCACCCAACCGATAAATAAAATAGTATTTTACTAATAAAACCTGCAAAAAGAAAGAAAATATCAGAGAAGTCCCATCAGGGGGTGCAGCATAGCCCGCCCCCCCCCAATTAATATGGGACCAAGGAGAAATCATCAATAATGTTATCGTTTTTTATATCAAGCTTTGAAACGAGTGTGCTAAATTAAAGAAAATTTGTGCTGTCAATTTGAATGAAATTTTGTCAATTTTTAATTGTCCCAAATATATCACTAAATGTACACATATGAAGAAGTGTGAGATAGTAGTAAAAAATTAAAAAAAAATTAAAAAGGAAGAAAAAATGCCACATGAAGAGCGTTTAGCTAGACATACAATTTTTTTTTTTTTCCTGTAAAGGAAGACTTTTCTCTCCATTTTATAAGTCGTGCCATGTGAAAACCATTTAGCTAAGTAGAAGTACCATTTCTCTTTGGAAAAAAAAAAAAAAAAAAAACATAGCTGCCTACCCGCACAAGCATCTATATAAATAACAGCAGGCTTCTCAATCATGCATCCTCATCCTGTTAAGTCACAATCTGATTCAGTTCGCTTCACCTTCCCCAATTTCTGGTCAGATGTAAAAGATACCATAACCTTCCAAGGCGATGCCAACTCAACTACTGGAACTCTGCAACTTTCCAAGACAGACCAAAATGGTAACCCCCTTAAGGGGAGTGCAGGCCGAGCCGTATATTCTGAACCAGTGCATCTTTGGGATAGCAAAACGGGAAGGCTCGCAAGCTTCTACACCTACTTCACCTTTGTCCTGAAAACTACTTCCAATAATCCAACTGATGGCCTTTCCTTCTTTCTTGCCTAACCGGGTTCTAATGTCAAAGATAACGGGGTTGCTTCGGACTTTTTAATTATATTACGGCCACCCGTACCTCCTTAAATCAAGTTGTTGCTGTGGAGTTTGATACCTGGATAAATGGTCAATGGAAAGAACCACCTTATCGACATATTGGTATTGATGTCAACTCCATTGTGTCTGTGGCAACTAAGAAATGGGAAGGCAGTGATGTTTTCAGTGGGAAAATAGCCACTGCACATATAGGCTATGATGCCTTCTCCAAAATCTTGACTGTCATTTTATCTTATCCTGATGGCGGAGATTATACTCTGTCACATACGGTTGATTTGTCTGCGGAACTTCCTGAATGGGTTAGAGTTGGTTTTTCTGCCGCCACAGGACAATTTGAATTACACTATATTCTTTCTTGGTATTTCAGTTCAACTTTTGCAGAGCTATAGCGTTAGTGCTGCCAAGAAGCCGGACATCATACGTACTGTGGTTTGATTGAATGGTATATGTTCTAGCTAGTAATTAATTTTTGTTTTCATGAAAAGGATTCAGTACTGATCCTTCTTCCTTTTAGTATATAAAATCATTCATGGGCTTTCACCTAACAGCTTAAGTTTTTTGGTTGAATCAATTCTTGACATAGTATCAAAACTTCTTTGACCAAATGGTCAGGATATCGAATCATACCATCCCCACTTTCTCAATTAAATTGAAATTTCAGCACATGGTATAAGTGAGCATGTGTTTTGTCCATGCTTCAAACCCAAAGAGCTTTTGCGTGCGGGGACGTGTTAAAAATAAAATTATTCATGGGTCTTTACTTAACAGCTTCAGCTTTTGGTTGAATCGGTTCTTAATACATGTTATTTCAAATAATGGCACTAAGGCACTAGTGTTAGTCATTAATTTTTGTTTTCATGAAAAGGATTCAGTACTGATCCTTCTTCCTTTCAGTGTATAAAATCATTCATGGGCTTTCACCTAACAGCTTAAGCTTTTTGGTTGAATCAGTTCTTGACATAGTATCAAAACTTCTTTGACCAAATGGTCAGGATATCGAATCATACCATCCTCACTTTCTCAATTAAATTGAAATTTCAGTACATGGTATAAGTGAGCATGTGTTTTGTCTATGCTTCAAACCCAAAGAGCTTTTGCGTGCGGGGACGTGTTAAAAATAAAATTATTCATGAGTTTTTACTTAACAGCTTCAGCTTTTGGTTGAATCGGTTCTTAACACATGTTATTTCAAATAATGGCACTAAGGCACTAGTGTTAGTCATTAGTGAATTTTTTATAAGAGTGTAAGAGTCTTTACGTTTATGTTTGTGTTCCTTTGTTTTAAGGATGTGGGTTTGTGCTAAAGTAAATGAGGAAGCTTAGTCTCCAATACTACTATGAATAGGAGTCTTATTTGTGTAAAATGTGTAAAGCTCTCCTCATATCAATAAAATTTATAAGGGTCGTCCTTATGTTTTAAAATGCAGCAATGTATCCTCCGAAACTCCCCGCACATCAAACAAATATATTGATGAGATATATGAGGATATATAGATATGTTACTTGACATATCTGCTTATATCTAAATTTTTAACATCATAAATTTAAAAAAATACGTCACATTTACATAAAACATAAATAGTTTCTACTGATCAATTATACAGTTCAACCACTAGTTTAAATTTAAGTCAGTTTTCACTCCTGAACTAAACTTGTATTAGTCACTAAAGTTGTGTTTGAATGAGGAATTTGATAAATTCTTGTAAATTTCAAATACATGTAATTGAAATGTAGCATTTTAAATACATGTATTTATAAAATAACTTATTTGGATACACTCTATTATAAAAAGAGTAATTTAACAATAATATTCAAAACATTATAAAAAGAGGAATTTGAAATACACTCCATATTCTTTAAGAATATTCTGTGTTTGAAGCTGCCATAATTTCATGTTGATCCTCATCTATAACCTCTTCTGCATCCTCAACATTATCATTATCTGACCAATTTGCTTCAACATTACATCGATCACAACTATAAGTGATGCCATAGTCTTCCAATAATCTCTTCTGCCTACTGGAATAGTTTTCATTCACAGGGAAATAACTCAAAACAGATCTCCCTTCCTTACCGAACATCATGAATCATCCTAATGATAATGTCAGTGTTATGATTGTCATCGGGTGCACTAATGCCCACATAATCAAATCTGCATGCGTTGAGAAGGCAATCATGGTTGAATAAGGAGGCATGGGGATAGATGCCATAAGCTCTAACAGATCTCTACTCATCATCTTCAGAGAAGGGTTGCATCAAGCCAAAGGCATTGAGCTTGTCCTTGACCAACAATGCCGCAACGAGTTCAACAGAAAATCCATTGAGGGTTAATTGGAGAAGGTGGGAAGAGGGATGAAATAAGGGAGTGTAGGAACTGAGCTGCGGCAGTAGTGGCAGCATGAGGAGAACCCTGAAGAGAAAGCATAATTTGGAAGTCTGAAGGGAAACTTGTGCAAGATTGTATGTAGCAATGAGAAAACGGGCTTGGATTTGGTGCTTATAGAAGATGGAAACATCTCTCAGTCATTTCATAGAATAGTTTGAATGCAATTCAAATTCACTCACCTCTTGCGTAGCCCTTTCTAGATTTCAATCAAATTGCCCAAGCAACGTTTCTTATTCACCCTCCAAACGCTTGTAGAAGTATGCCAACAAGCTAAAAAAAATTTAGCGGCTTTGTATTTCACTATTTCGTCCCTAACATTTCGTCAAAGGCCATTATAACTTTGGTTAGTTTTTGGTATTTTTAGCATTAACTCTAAATAAGTTCAATATGTAACACCTAACGCATATAATTGTTTCATGTTTTGCATTCATATAGGTTCATAGGTTTAGGCATGTGATCAATACAAAAAGGGTCTTGTGCAAGTGAATTGACCAAAAATATGTATAATCACACATGTATAGTTTAAATAAGGGAAAGACAAAAGTTCATCAGTTCAAAATCAAAGTTCTGCATAATCATTTCTGGAAATTAAATTTTGCAGTTCAAAACCAAAAATCTAACACATCCACATTTTTTTCTTAATCAAAGTATAAGAACAAAAACGTAAAATTTTGAAATTCAAAACTGAAATTCTAAATGTTGTTCTAATTAGAAGTATATAAAGTGCAATACGAAAAAGAAAAACATATAAAAACATGTTCTATGACCTTTCATAGTCACTTATGATTGTGCTTGGCATAGGCTTTCGACCAGTCTGCTTACACTTTGTGCTACTGGCCTGCTATTTGGAAAAATTCCTTAATTAGGTTAAAACTCTGTATATTGATACTAATAGAGGGACATCTATATAATTTAAAATTGAGAAATACAGTAAATACAGTATTGAAAATAGAAAAATCAATAAGCACGTTGTCTAGGTTTCCGTTTTGTTATTTCTGAAATATAGTCTCGCTGCTTCTATCTAAAGCGGTCCAAATTTGTGCACATGTTGTTTGTCTAGCACTGGTCCAATAAATGTCATCATGTACTTGACACATGGTCTAATTATATCACTTACATATTAGGAGAATAGTTAGAATCGAGATTGTCATTGTCATTTCGATTCTCACTATTTTTTCTTTGGCAATATAGTCATGTTGCTTTTATCTAAGGCAGTCCAAATATGTTCAAATGATGTTTATCATTACTCGTAATACACAAGCGCAACATTGTTAAATCAAGCAGTGGTCCAATAAATGTCATCATGTACTTAATTAACACATGGTCCAATTATATCACTTACATGTTTGGAGAATAGTGAGAATAGAGATAGTCATTCTCATTTCGATTCTCACTAATATTTTTCTTTGGAAATATAGTCGCGTTGCTTCTATGTAAGGCAGTCCAAATCTGTGCAAAGGCTGTTTGTCCCTAATAGTAGTAGCCAATATGTTCTAATTTATTATAATTTTATTTACACAAGAGTTTGCATAATATTTTACTTTGTAAAGATATTGTAAGATTTTAATTTAACTAGATCAACTTACGTACTCAAATTATGAGAGTTGCAGAGTTTATTCCTAGAGAAGGGATGAATAGGAATTGTTAAAGATTATTTCTTAAAAACAAATTCAAATCACAGATTTGTTTAAGAACTAGTTCTTACAAACTAGTTCTTTGACAAATATCAGATTTGAACACAATGAAATATCTTAGCAAATCATGTGGACCAAAACAAAAAATTATCCAGAGAATCAGATATGAAGACAGAGAAGAGACACAAGTGTAAATAGCTCAAAATTAAAGAGATGAAGGGAGAAGAGATTTGACACAAGAGTTTATAGTGGTTCGGCCAAATCGCCTACATTCACTCTCTCAATTTCTTGAGGTGCCACTAGAATCTGAGTTTAGTTGTCCAAGCTTACATCCATGGTTTTTGCTTCAAGCTAACCGAGAACTCAAAAACAAATTTAGTTGTCCAAGCTTCTCCAAGCTTTTCTTCAAGTTTATTTTTCCAAGTTTCTTCAAGCTTTACAATCATGGTTTTTGTTTTTCAAGCTAACCATGAACTCTCTCTCTCTAACTCTCTAGAGATCACTCTCATGGATTTCTCCCATAGAAATCCAAGATACAAAACCCAAGTATTTTGGTTCAGCCCCAAAGAAGAACTCTCTCACAGAGTAGATAAGTTACAATGAAAAACTTGAAGCATAAAGAAATGGCCGAGAAGAAGAAAAAGAGCAAAGCTCTCAACAATGACTTCTTTCTCTCTCTTAAATATTTTCTTCTAATTTCTCTACATGCCTACCGAAGCCTCTTGGAAGTTCCTTGTTATATTTTCTTTCTTGTGCACGTGAAGGACTTTTGAAAAAGGCTAAGAAGAAGTCTTGAAACCTTTCTCTTCATAGAGGAAGATGAGCCCATGTGAAGAGTTCTGAAAATAGCCCCACTAAGGACAGTTGTCCACCACATAGAGCAAGAGAATCCCACTTGCATTATCTCTTAATTCAGCATAGATCCTCATCCACATCAGCAAAAATCTAGGCAATCAACTTTTGGATGAACAAGTCCTCCTTTGCCAAAACTCCTTTGCTAGAACTAGTTCTTTGTTGAAGACTTCTTACTTCTCTACATGCATGACAGAAGCCCTTGTTTAATCTCTTGATGTATCCTCTTTCTTGTGCACGTGAGGTCCTTTGCAAAAGGCTAAGGAGAGGTCTTCCACTAGGTGACACAAAGCCCATCATTCATCGTGGCTTTTTGTCCTTTTGTAAGAAAAAGACATGTCCTTGTGTAAGATAAAGTAGATGTAGTGTTCCTTTAAAAAAGTAAACTTTTACATCAATCATTTCAAAAAGACTTTACACTCTTACTAACCTATCTCTTAGTTGGACTGTAGGAGGCTAAATTTGGCTTCAGTCCATGACAAACTTTTTCACATCAGCAATATTTGAGACTTATCACAGAGGCAAGAACTAGTTCTTAAGAACAAGTTCTCAAGGCTTCTTTTCAAATCTATTCTACATAGGATCTCAAAGAACACAAACAACACATATTAGAAGTAACAAGACATTATTGTTATCATCAAAACAATATCATAGACTTATGGGGCTAACAATCTCCCCCTTTTTGATGATGACAAAAATGTATTCGAGAAAAGCTCCCCCTGAGTATATGTCAACTAGAACTGAAAAACTAGTTCTCTAGAACTAGATAACAGAAGGGAGTTTTCGCAATAGATCTGTTCAATATTAAGAAATTATACCTAAGCAGTTCAAATAGACTAGTTCACATAATTTCTCCACCTTTGGCATTATCAAAGAGAGAGGGGTAATAATAGATCATTAGAACCAGATCGGAGCAGTAAAGGGATCAGAGCATTATAACAACCAGAATATATACCATTATAAATTCAAGAGATTCTCCATGAACAAAAGTCAAGCAGATTATGAATCGATGCATAATGCATGATATGCAAAATAAAGAAGAACATAAAAATGCTGGAGAACACTCAAGTTAATTGCACAATTGAAGCTTTAACAAAGAAAGTCAGAAATGTAATCCTAAGAGGTTGATAGTTTTGAAACTTTCAAAGCTGCCAATAACTTCTTTGTGAGGGCCAATTCTTTTTCAACCATAGCAAGTCTAACAAAGCAAACAAACACTATAGTCTGAAAATAGTTGAAGTGCTTTCCAATCTGATTAGCTAAGTCAGCAGGCTTGACAATTGCAATCCATTCCACATGATTGACTGACTGGTAGAAAGGAATTGGTTGTGGTTGATTTTTTTGCTTCTCTGTGGTTTTGAAAGCACTAGGAGCAACAGGTGCATGCCTCTTTAAAGAGTTGGCAGAAGTAATTAATTCTTCATATGGCTTCCAATTCTGGGAAGAGGTTGGGTAGTAACTAGTTTTGCCAGTATTTTGGTTATGGGGTCAAAGCAATGTATGGAAGGAGGTCTTCCTTGGCCTCTAAACTCAGGAAAATCACAAAGAGATGTCATTGCATCATCATAAGGAAGTAAATCAGAGGGCCAAACCTTCTGTACAAACTTGCAATCCCCAATAATAGGCAATTAAAACACACTAGCTAGCACTAGCACTTTTTCACCCCAGCCACAATTTTTTGATAGATCATGCCAGAATTAGAACCTTGCAAAGATTGTATATGAGCATAAAATAAGAGGATTACCTTTGCTCGCAAAGTTTCATCTAGCTTCAGCATTTTAGACTAGCCCATTTTAGCAAGTATCCTCTCAACTACTTTGGTGGAAGAATTCTTGGAGTTTTAAGTTACCAAGTAACTTTACTTTCAAACAGAGAGGTAAAAGCACCTGCAACCCTTGGAGTAAATGCAGTCCTTATGGCTTTTCATCTTGAATATTCTGCTCTTTTCAACGGGTATTGGTTGAGGCTTTTTCTCATGAGCAAGCTCAGGAACCAGTTTAGGTTCTTGTTCTTGATCTGAGTCAATTTTAGTTTCAAAGAAAGAAGCAGATTTTGGAACAAAGATAGGTTCAAATTATTCTAAAATGGATATTGGATCTGCATGGGAATGGCGAGCAGTTGCTTTGCCTTTACACTTAGCCATCAGTCTTTAGCTTATTCTTCTATTCAAAAACTTAAGCATCTAGTTGCCTGGCTACACAATGCGGAAGTTGAACAAAGAAAGTGACAAACACAAGAACAAAGAGAAAACATACAAGGTGAATAAAAAATGCATATAAAACAAATTAGAACAAGATTCAAATGAGGAAGAAGATGAATGACAATGGTGCGCTTGCAAATGGCAGTTTAAAAATGTGTGCATTTTGGCCAAAGGCTAGAAAATGCAGGCCAAAAATTCAACCTAGAACAATTTAATGACAAACCAGCCTAAGAGAAATGAAAGAAATTTTTTAAAGAAACAGTCTAACATATCAGCCAAAGAAAGATAACTAGATCTTTTCGAAGTAAAAGGCTTAGCAAGATTACAGTCCTTTAAAAAAAAAATTAGCAGCCCAAAAATGAAATATTTCATAGGTTCAAAATTGGTTTTGGGCAGAAATAATTTTGTCTAAATATTTCAGACATCTTTGCCAAATTTCCAGAAGCATGCCAAGTGAAATTGAATATTAACCAACATTTTCTTGACAAACAGAGAAATACAAAGAAAGAGAAATGATATGCATATGTACAAACAAAATGCAAACAACCATATTTCATCAAAACAAGTTTATCATGCCTAGCTCATGTCTAATAAAACAGAATCTATTTTCAGCTAAATGTTTAGTAAAGATGTCAAAAATTGGATCATCAATACTACCAAAAGATAATTTTATATCACCCTTAATGACATGATCCCTAAGAAAATGATGCTTGGTCCTAGAATGCTGAAATGGATTTCTTGCAATATTGATACCACAAACATTATCACACATCAAAAGAATTTCATCTAGAAAAATACCATAGCTAGCCAACTGTTGTTTCATCCAAACCAACTTTGAACAGCAAAGTCCAGCTGCCATGTACTCAACTTCAACTATTGATTGAGCAACTGAATGCTCCTCCAAGAAATTGACAACCTCCACTTGTGCTCTTTCGATCAATGGAACAGCCAACATAATCAAAATCTGTATAAAAAACTAGTTCCATTATTCCAAAATAAAAATTTTAAGGGTAATTCTATATATGCTCATATATTTCGTCAATATTCTTTTTGATGTGATATTATCAATATTTAAGGTACAAAATTGTATGGTGAGTTTAGGAGGGTACACTGCATTTTAGAACATAAGGAAAACTCAAACTTTATTCATATGAGGAGAGCTGGGTATAGTTTACATAGATAATACTCCTATTTATAGTGACAACCTCCACTTGTGCTCTTTCGATCAATGGAACAGCCAACATACTCAAAATATGTATAAAAAACTAGTTCCATTATTCCAAAATAAAAATTTTAAGGGTAATTCTATATATGCTCATATATTTTGTCAATATTCTTTTTGATGTGATATTATCAATATTTAAGGTACAAAATTGTATGGTGAGTTTAGGAGGGTACACTGCATTTTAGAACATAAGGAAAACTCATAAACTTTATTCATATGAGGAGAGCTGGGTATAGTTTACATAGATAATACTCCTATTTATAGTAACATAAGAGACTATTGAACTCCCTCTTTCATTTTAGAACAAAACATCCTTAAAACAAAGGAATACTAACATAAACATACTCTTGGACTCTTACAAAAGACTCAATAGTGACTAACACTAGTGCCTTAGTGCCTTATTTATATGAAGGTGTTATGAATCTAGAAAGTTAGGAATTGGACATGTTGTGAAAATTTCAACACAAGTGTATGTTGTCGTTTGCAAGTAATAAAATGAAATAGAGTTATCGTTCCCACGAGGACTAATGCATCAAGTACCGAAATTTTGTCAACCTTAATTTTATCTAATCAATCGGTATGGAGGGATTTTCAAGAAACAACTTAAAGTAGAATGAAAATGAATTAAACCAGAAAAAATAACAAATTAAACTAGCAAAATGATAGAGTAAGGAAGAGAGAAAACCAAGGGTTCCGATTTCACCATAATTACTTCTAGCTTTCATTCCTTATTCCATTAACTCCAGTTTATCTTCCTATTTGCTAATCAAGATTCCCTAATTTATTCACCAGCCTTTCCCAAGGTCTAGTGTAAATATCGCTTAATTACTAACCCTGTATATCCCTATACGAGTTACAATAATTAAGAATTCATTCAGTTCTGTGGATCTTTTTAACTGATTACATGAGCCATTGAGGTATATTCCTATCCTCCATGCAACTCATGGCATCTACCCCAAGGAACTTGACACACAATTCTCCTTCTAGTCTCATTGTGATTAACAAATCATCTAATAATTGGCCAGACAATTAGAAGCATTAAGAGAAGAGGTAAATGCTCAAATTGAAGAGATAAATCTTGGAATTAATTTCATAAGAAATTACAACTTGTCCTAATTAGGCTACATCGTACCCCTAGATAAGAAAATTAGTTCATACTAGAAGAAGAGAACGAGAAAGAATAAAATCTAGACATGATTCAAAGGTAAAGGAAGAAAAACTCTAGTTTGAAGTTCGAATCAGCTTCGCCTCTCCTCCCTTCAATCCTTGCTTTGCCTCCTTTGTGCCTCCAAAAGTGTCTAAGAATGAACCCACACTAATTCCTCAAATTTCCTCTTTATACTTCTCAAGAGAAGCCCTAAAACTAAAGAAATAAAGTGACGTGTAGCAATAATCCGCACACGGGCGCTGCGGTGCTGGGTAACTAGCGCTGAAACACTGGCTGCAATTCCCCAATTTGCTGATGCGAGCGCTGCAGCGCTGAAACAATGGCGCTGCGGCACTGAGTCTCTGCCTGAGACTGAGATTTTTCAGTGCTTGGGCGCTGCGGAGCTGGATGTATGGCGCTGCGGCCCTTGTTTGCTGTCCAACTCGTGCATTATGATGCTCCAGGGGCTGTGGTGCTAGATTTCAAGGGCTGCAGCGCTAGATTTCTGTCCAAATCCTCCTTATACTTCATTCCTTCACTTTAGCCCATGAGCTCTACAATTTAACATAAAACTTACATTAAATGGCCATTATTCCTCAAAAACCAACAAAATACTTTAGTAAAGGGCACCTAAAGAGTGAGTCTAAAAGTCACTCAACAAGACACATGTTCTGCGGCTTCTTGGCACTGATACTAGTGCTCTAAAAGGTTGAACTGAAATGCCAAGAAAGAATATTGTGTGTTTTAGAAGGGTATAGCCCTGTGGCTGCCGAAAAACCAATTCTAATCCATTCACGAAGATTAGCAGACAAATCAACAACCCGTGAGAGAGTATAATCTCCACCATCAAGATAAGATAAAATGACAGTTAAGATTTTGGAGGAGGCACCATAGCTTATGTACGCAGCAGCGGCTATTTTCCCACCTAAAATGTCATTGTCTTCCCATTTCTTAGTTGCCACAGACACAATGGAGTTGACATCAATTCGGACATGTCAATAAGATGGTTCTGTCCACTCACCATTCCCCCAAGTATCAAACTCCACAGCAACAACTTGATTGTGACTTCACTTTGTCAAGCAACAAGAGGAGAAGGAAAGCTTTGAAGATAACTGGAACAAGGTCTGG